>CAIGRP010087254.1:0-45640 GCA_903798385.1 Fraxinus cuspidata | reverse complement strand
CCATCCAAGAAATAGTAAAAGGGATTACCAGGCACACGCTCAACAATTTGGTCCAAAAAGGGAAGAGGAAAATGGTCATTCTGCGTGGCAATATTTAACTTCTTATAATCAATGCACATACACCATCCAGTCACTATCTTAATGAGAACTAATTCACTCTTTACTATTGTGACACCTGACTTTTTAGGGACTACTTGCGTTGGACTAACCCATTTACTAATCGCAATTGGGTAAATGATACCCGCATCTAACAGTTTTAACACCTCATTTTTCACAACTTCTTTCATTGTGGGGTTTAACCTACGCTGTGGGTCTCTTTTAGGATGTGTTCCCTCCTCTAGGTGAATCTTATGTGAGCAAATTAAAGGACTAATACCCTTAATGTTAGATATGGTCCATCCTCGTTGGATTTTTAGAATGTAAGAGAAGAGTTCAAATGGTCAAAATCAGCAGTTGCAGATGCTTCCTCTTGAGTGAGTGCATCAATCATGTATATTTGATAGCATTCATCATCCTCCCTAGGCTGCTTAGTGATGTGAAAAATATTGACTTCTAAAGTTATGTTACCAAAAGACAACTTCATTAAACCATTCCTGCAATTTACAAGAGCATTAGTTGTGGTGAGGAAGGTCTACCAAGAATGATAGGTATTTTAAAATCAACATCCACATCAACCTTCAAGTCTAAAACTAAAAAATCAACAAGATAATAAAATTTGTCAATTTGTACCAAAACATCCTCAACTACTCATCTAGGTCTTATGGTGGACCGATAAACCAATTGTAAAACTATAGACGTAGATTTTATCTCAGCTAAGCCTAACAACAAGTAAATGGCATAAGGTATGAAGTTAACACTAGTTCCTAAATCAAGAAGGGCTTGTGCAAACTCACAGCTCCCAATGATGGAAAAAATGGTAGGACAACCAGGGTCCTTATATTTTGGTGCGACCCTTTGTTCAATAACTACACTCACTTGCTCAGTCAAGAAAATAATTATCTTGACATAATGCTTCCTTTTTACAGTACACAAGTTTTTGAGGACTTTAGCATAGGTAGGAACCTCGTCAATCACATGCAAGAGATGTAGGTTAATTTTTACTTGTTTAAGGTGCTTTAGGATCTAATTGTGTTGACTAGTAGCTTTCACGGTAGGCTTGAGAGCTTAAGAGAAGGGTACTCTAGCTAGATTTTCCACTACCTCTTCACTAGGACTGCTCTCTTCATAATTACTAGTCTTTTTCATTTATTCTAAACTCCCTAGACTTGGTAATTGGTTCTATAACCTTCCCACTTCGAGTAGTGATGGCATTCACTTCTTTAAGTTCGTTTTAATCTGAACTTGAGGTTTAAGCCATATGTTGCCCCTTAGGATTTGGTTGAGCCTGTGGAAACTTCCCACGTTCCACTACAGCTAAAGCATTAGTCAACTTAGATAGATGATTTTTTTATCTCTTTGTTTTCCTTAACCACTTGAGTGATCATAGTCTCAAACTTTTTATTGGTCTTATCTTGTGCCTCTATAAAATCATGTAAAGTGTCTTCTAAAGAGTTCCTAGAAGATGTGCGCTGTAAAGGTGTATTAAAAGCTCTAGATGGCTGGACAGGTTGCTGGTTTTCACATTTCCAGCTAAAATTGGGATGATTCTGCCACCCTTGATTGTAGGTGTCAGAAAAAAGAGAATATGGCTTTTTATACATACCTAAAACATTAAAGTGTTTCTCATAAACCCCCGTCATCTCAGATATAGTGGAACACTCTTGCGCTGGATGATCAATCCACCACACACACTACAAGGTCTAGAGACTCAACATCAGTGCCAATCAAGAAATTTGATTTGGTCGTTGGCATCCAGTATGTCTCTCAAATACATATGACTACTCATAAGTCAATAAATATAAATAACGAAAAGTAAATGAATAACGTATAAAATGCAACAATTAATTTAACACGATATTTTATTAAATTAATTATGCTTCCACTATTTAACTCAAATTTATGACCTCCTCACATAAATTTATTGAATTCATACTTGACTCCCAGTAGATTGGAATCTCATTTGTTATATTAAGACCTTGAGTGTGCTCAACAAGCCTTAATAAAATATTTAGGTAAATACTATTATCAATTGTATCTCCATACAAGTCCTAGATCATTAAGTTGACAACTCTTTATCTTCTCATCTTATGTATTAGCTTAATATACCTCTAGCATTTATCTCATTAAGTGTACTTAACAAAGCATAAATTTTAGTTAAATCAAACACATCATTCAAAAATATCTAATATTTCATAGTGTCAAATATATTCCTAATAGACCAGTTTTAAATGTACTCAACAAGTGAAGATCGATTCAGGACTTTGGTTTTTCACTATAATGATGAAAGATGAATATAAATCTGACTTAATATTTTAGCGAGAGTTTTTTTTTCAATGCATAGGTCTCATCATAATAATTATACGTACTTTATCATACATCTAGCATGCAAATTTGCAAATAAACATATATATAATAGTTTAGATGGTTATGGACTTTTACTATCTAATCTCCCCGAGACATAAGAAAGATTAGTTGGTAAGTTCTTAGAGGATATTGCATTGACTCATACAATGCTCCATCTCTATGATCTTTTCCTCTTCTTATGTCTTTAGTTAATCTAGTTGCAACATGTATCATATACTAATTGGTATGTAGGCCCAAAATAAATAAGAGCTCGTAGGCCTATAAAACTATAAGAACAAAATTAACAATTTAACACATCCACATGGTCAAGTTTATAATCATCCATTAGTAAAACATTAATCATATAAATGCATTTTTATATATTATCTAATATTATATGCATATATATTTCAAGTTTCTAGCAATTAAAATTGTCTAAACTAATTTAGACAAATAGATCGGAAAAAATAAATAATTAATTAATCAAATTAATCATTTAATTTAATTAGAGGGTTTATTTAATTAAAATCAAATTTTAATTAAATACTGAATTAGAATCCAACTCTAATTCCACAATTATAGGGCAAATTTATTTAATTAAAATCAAAATTTAATTAAACACCAATTTAGAGTCCAAGTCTCATTTCAAGATACAGGGGCGAACTTATTTAATTAAATCAAGTTTTAATTAAACACCAAATTAGATTTCAACTCTAATACAAAGAAATTTTTTATGGCAAAACAATTTAATTAAAATCAAATTCTAATTAAATGTCAACTTAGAGTTTAATTCTAATTTCAAGAATATATTAGTTAGATAATTTAATTAAAATTAAATTTTAATTAAATACTAAATTAGTATCCAACTTTAATTGCAATTGAATTAACATTTTAATTAGGATAAAACTCCTAAATAAAATAAAATTCAATATATATATATATTTCATAAATTAAGGAATAAACCCTCTTTTAAAAAAAATGCAATTTGAACCATAAATGATAAATGTAACAATGGCATGAAGTTTCACAAATTTCATATAAGGCCTCTGTCCCTAAAGTGGATTCGAAAAACCCTAAAGAATTTAGGGGGTGGCGCTGATGGGGCACCATCCTTCGGGAGCTAGTAACAACACGTCCCTTTTGCAGCGGCGCCATGTTACAGTGGCCTTTAAAGACGCTACTGCAGTGGCGACCGGGCACGAACGTTGGCAATGTAGCTCAGTGCATGACTGTCGAGTGCTGCATGGTGCGTGTGTCGTCCCACCTTGAGTTGCAGCGCAGTGGCACTAGCATGTTGTCTCCTTCTCTAGTGGTGGTTGCTGCCGCCAATCACTAGCGCCGCATGTAGTTGCCTTTCGACCCATTTTTGACCAAAAAATTTATTTTCTATACAAAAACAGATTTTAGAAGATGAAAATAATTTTCTTTAAAAGTTAAGAACATGAAATTAAACTATCAACCATTTATTGTTCCCAAAGGTTCAAAACAATTTCTAACACAAAATATGCTCTGGTACCACTAATGAAAAATTAATTTATCATGAACATTGGAAAATAAATCAAATTTCAATTTCTACCGAGGATCTATTTTGTATTTAGATAGAAACAGTGATAGAAAGTTATACCTTTGATGAATTCTTTGAAGAACTATACTGATCTGCAATCCCAACAGTCTAATTGTTCGGTCTCCAATGGAAATCCACACAGGAAACAAGATTGAGAGAATTATGGTTTCTCTTTTCTTATGCTAGCAAGATAATCAATTGTGTTCTATTCAATTTTTCTGAAATTCTAATAGCTTATTAATCTACATCATACCCCTCTTAAAATTAACCCGGTCCAATATTTAATTAATCAAATTAATTAATTTGAGCATATTAACAAACAACTGAATTAATTATCCAACACTTATTAATTAATTAATTGGTAAATCTTATTTTCTTGATTTTCCTTTTATGTGTGACCCATTAAGTTCTCGATCACGATACCTAATTATGTGAATTATTAATTTGATTTAATCAAAATCGATAAATTAAAATACCCATTATTAATTTATCACCAATTTACATTTATCGTTCCAAATTAACATTTACCAATGTGTCGGACAATTCATGTCACGGAAAATATCTTATGGTATGAAAAAATCAATCTTATTTGTTTACCGTGAAACTATAATCCTTTCTTTAATATGATCCGATCAATTACGAGATATGAATGTATGTCAATTTTAATTATCGATCTTATCTTTCATCCGACCATTAAGTCAATGTAAGTAGCAAGCACATTTTAGACTTATGAGTACACATTAAAAAATGATTTCATTATCAACTCAATTGGATGAAATGTAAATCATAATTTTTTTACTATCTAAGAGTGTTGAATCATTTATTGATCATAACATTTATATGATTTTTGACATATCCGAATGATGCAGTATTAACGATCATTGGCAGAACAATATCAAACCTCATCAAAGTATGACTATTCTCATATAAGGCACTGTGAGGACCTCAAGTCGAATTATCGATTCCACTATCGAACGTTAGAGATTAATCACTGACACCCACATATTTATCCATGTGGAATCTCCCTAGCGAGTCTCCAATATTTTGTTCTATAATAAAATACCTACGTGTTTATTTAAGTATCACTACACTTTAACTTATGAGATCAATTAATTACTTCATAAGTAAAAAATATTACACCTGATGGTGTATCCGTAATAATGATATACATATCTTGTTATTATTTATGATCATAGATGATTTAAGATTCAGTCATAATTAATTTGTATTTCACATTCACAATTCCTTTGCGATTAACAAATTACTAATATTTGAATTTACGGACTCTATTATTTAATTTAATTGAATATTAATTAAATAATATATCTGTCATAAAATTGCATCAGTTATATATTAAAGTATTTATGTGCAGAGTTGATTGGATTTAAGGTATAACACTTACACCTCCAACGCAAACATAACCCAGAAATTGTTGAAATCCGGGCACCAATTAAGTGGGGCGAATATATCTTTGTTTTCTTGTTTTCTATTGATTTTACATTTTGCAATTTACGTTTTTGCTGCGCGACAAACCTAAGAACAGAGAATTATGAAAGATAGTGAAATTTATGTAATCCATGTTACACTTCAACATTGGCCACATAAGGTTCAGTAGAGTAAAGAGTGAAAACAGAAAACAACGAACAGATTCCGAAACAATCTACAGATTCTGTATTCTGACTAGAGAATAATGAAAGATAAGAGCGTTTGACTAATCGATCTTAGGCTTCAACTTTGACATATTAAAGTTTCCTAGAGGAGGCATGCACCTAACAAACCAAGTGACCATAGAAGATGCAGCGGAAAAGGCTATACACAAGCCCCATTGGCCAAATCCTAGCCTGGCTGTCCCAGAAAACCCATTCAGAAGTTCCACCATTATAAACTGAACGGAAATAATTAGTCCGATGATGCTCAAGAAAAGTTTTTTCTTTTGCATCTCCTCAAAAATGTTCTTCTCCGAAAGCCTGGTAGTGAATATGTTGAAGGCTTGACAGAGAATGTATGTACTAAGGACCAAAGTGTCCTTTTCCTTAGCATTTACATTGAATAGTGATTTGCCTTTGAAATGTATAACCAGAAAGATGGCTATCTGATGTAAAGCTTGAGCCCCAATTTTGTTACGCATTTTGGCTGTCATTAGTGGCTCTTTCAATTTTCCCGGTGGGCTCCGCATAACATCTTGAGACGGTTTCTCTATAATGAGTGCAAGAACTGCTAAAGTACCTCCCACCAGTTTCATCCACAAAAGTTGAAACACTGGAAATGGAATTTTTCCTGTTGAAACAGCTACCACACTATCCAAACCAGGGGGTTCGCTAGATGAAACTGACATCACAAAGTCAATTACCAGAGCAACAACAGTTGCACTAAGCAAAAACTGAGTATAAATCTGGATACAGTCATATATTCCCCTACCCCATCTCAAAATATCAATGATCAAAGGAAAATCTTTGTATGACATGACAATGGCTGAGCAAGCTTTGACAATTTCTGCCCCTTGGGTTCCAAAACAAAGTCCTACATTTGCTTCTCTGAGGGCCTGTGCATCTCCAATGCCACGTCCAATGAATGCAACCACATGGCCCTTCTGCTTCAAAGATTGGACCATAAGTAACTTGTCATCAGAAGTGGCTCTTGCCAGAACGCAGATATTTTCAATTTTCACCATTCGCTCTTCTGAGCTAAACTTCCGGAATTCCTCACCATCTATTACTTCGCCAGGCTGGTAATCAGGCTCAATTATTCCACATCTAGTGGCCATGATTCTGGCAGTTACTTTGTTATCTCCAGTGATCAATTTGACGTTGATTCCAGCTCTACGACAATCTTCCACTGTTCCTCTTGTCCCACTTCGACGTGAATTTGTCAATCCGACAAGGCCTAATAGAATCAGTTGTTGTCGAGAGAAAGTGAAATAATCTCTTATTGATGTTTTCCTGTGTGCGAAACCTATACATCTGAGGCCATTTTCTGCCATGCCTTCAAGAATTTGCTCAAATAAAGCTTTGGAACTTTTGTTCATAACTTTCACAATTCCAGTACTCTCATAATAATGAGAACACATTGGAATTATCACTTCTGGAGCTCCCTTTCTATGTACGTGAATTGTATTGTCTCCATTTTTACTGATCAAAACCCCGCTTTGCCTATTCTTCGAATTGAATGGTTCGATTTCAAGAATTGTGCAGCTTTTTTTCAGACTTTCCACATCCATCCCTAACTGCTTAACAGCCCACTCAAAAATTGCCTTCTCAGTTGAATTTGTAGGAGATGATAATGAAGACCTTGAAGGGGGTTGAGTAGTATTTAAACCAATTCCTTGGTGCAGTAATTCAAGCACACTTGGAGCAATCAAATTATGCTGAACTTCTTCAATGGAGTTTAGACCTTGCCAGAACCTGGTCACCTGCAGACAAAACAAATTAATCTTTTATTGCCATTTACATCAATCACATAAGCAGCCCGTTGAACACGTACTATTGAAACTTAACTTTGAAATCCGTACAATGAACTTCCTCCACACAGTTACTATTATACTGCCATTAGCACTTTCCCTCTAGTATTTATATATTACCTAATATTCTTTGGCAATTTTCATTTCTAATATCCTGGCATACATATAAAAGAAAAGTTGAAATCTTATGCCAAAATAACAATAATAAAATGATAAAAGCTCACGGCTGCCAGGCTACCTCAAAATGGCCAGCCAGGTATGGCAGGAAGGGGTTATCTATTCACAAAACAACTTTACAGCAGTAGTTAATTGACCATGAAGAGTAGATTAAGTGGGCTGGCAAAGACAAAGTAGTACCTCCATGGAATCCATAGTTAAGGTTCCAGTTTTATTCATGCAGACAGTGGTGACAGATGCAACTGCATGGCAGATTGAGGGTTCTCTCACAAGAATTTTACTCTTCATCAGTCTCTTCATTGAATAAGCAATACAGGTTCTGACAGCCGAAACCAAATCTTCTGGCCTAGATGTCGAAGCAATCATTGTTGGAGTAGCCAGAATCCCAACAATGACAACAAGAACATCACCAATTCTTGTATCTCCACCGAAAGACACCCTTTTTCCGTTATCATCGTATAGTTTCCCTGTCAAGAAACGCAACAAAAACACCATAAATGTCAGAAAAGCAACCGTCTTACCACATTTGCCTACTATAGAGGTGATTCTTTTGAGCTCGTCAATTAATGACCCCCTCAAAGAAATCCCATGGTGCTTTACGTTCTTGCCAACTGCTGTTACTAGCATTCTGGCATAACCATCCCCAACTGTACTGCCAAAGAACAAGAATGGATTCTCGTGTGCGTCCACTTCGATTCGATCAATTTGCCTATCTGTCTTCGTCATATCTGTATACAGTAAACAGCCATCTATGAACAATCCATCAGCTGGAACTTGATCACCAGGCTTTAGAAAAACTATGTCTCCGACAACAACACGACATATTGGAATTCGCTGCCATTTACTGCTTCTCACAACATCAGTTTCAGGAACATAGCTGCTGATATCTGAAAATTCAAGGCATTGACTGATTGGCCAGAATTTTCCGCTGGAGGAAACAATTACCACTACAAGAATAGCAAGTATCTTTGTCACCCCTTCTTGCCATCCTTGTCGTAGGCCATGTTTTTGAATGCCAAAACATAGAGAAAGCACAGCACATATAAACAAAACAACAATCATGGGATCTCTCATTGCTTCCAACACGAGATGGCGAAATATTTTTCGCAGATTATAATCGGGAAGAAGATTAGAACCGAAGGCTTTTCTTCTGCTGTCAATGTCAGTTCGATCACCTCTGATGCCATTCTCCATATCTGTTTCCAGGGCTAACACCATGCCTTCTATACCTCCATGATCTCGAAGCCATTTTTTATCTTTTGTTCTTACAAGCTTAGTGATGTGTGCAGGATCAAACGTGGAGAAACGTGATGGCTCAATGTCGATCATTGAAGTTAAATCTGCTGCCTGGTGGATACGGCCGGAGACACTGTCGGATGCCTGAAAACTATTGCTTGGCATGGTTGTCCGTATGTTCAAGACGATTCAAGAAAACAACCTAAATCAAAAGATGGAATAAGATAGAATTTCAGAATATAGGCAGCCAAGTTTATCAGGAGGTTTAAGGGCGATTATCCATGAAGAATACCGTTTCAACAAAAAAGTACTATGGATAATCGCATCTATATCTTTATCTTTTATACAAGGTGATTACTTTACACGAATCATTTAATAAAAACTTAAGCGCACATCAAGCTTTCTATGAATCTTACTTTCATACAAAGCTACATTTACATTAATAAATGTGTCATTTTAACAAGTCAAACTTTTAGACAAGATGAAACAACAAATACAAGGAACCTTCTTCTACTTCTTCCACTTTCTTTTTCCTCGTTGTTTAATTAATACATTTATAATTGATTTTAGGTCTTGGTCTATGTATTATTAAAGTTTAACGCGGCAGGAGAATAGAGATGTAAGTTCCTTAAGCTCTTGAAAGGCTACTTAGGAAAGTGCCACATAATTTCTTCATATTTAAAGGGAAATTTACACAAACTGGAAAGAAAAAGATTGATTGCAATCTTTCGTAGACTTTGCTCGTGTTTGACCCACATTCTTTCAAAACTCATTTTTAACCACACATTTTTTAATAAAATAATATTTTCCATTATATCAATAATTTTTCCTTACTTTTTAATCACATATTTCGCATCATAGTTTAAAATATATTATTTTCTCAACGGTATCCATCAAACACAATCTAATGTTGACTTTAGATTAATATTACATTCAATAGATTTTAAAATTTTCTTGATGGACCTCATTTGGTTGCTTTCTAGAAGAAAGCTGCCTCATTTTTCAAGATATTTAAAAATAAATATTTTTCGGCAAATTAATTTGATAATGTGCAATATGGAGTGAACCGGTAGGTGATGGGAAATTTCTAAAGAAATTATGTTTACAGTCCATATCGTTCTTGGAATTAGAAGTTTAAAATAGACTTGTAAAGTAAACCTTCCATGACCGGACATACAAGATAAAGGGAAGAACAATGCTACAGGAACGTGCTCAAATCCATGCTTAAATTCTGGGAGGACACACGTCGGATTAGACAGTTTGAAAAAAAAAAAAAAACATAACATCCAATCATTTCCCTACACATCGCCATATCTCTTCGTTTCCTGTTTTTGGACAGGAATGAGAAGCATTATTGTAAAGGGAAATACCATCAAATCACTACTGCCAAATATCCTTCTTAGAAAATGATAAAAGGGTAAATATATTTCCACTATAATTTTGTTTATCCTAACATTTTATAATACAGACTAATTAAAAAAATATTTTTAATAAATACTCTATAATCATTTTACTAAGGCTAAGTATATTCATACCACAATTTTTAACAATTAAACTACATTTTAATTGCATGAAAGGTTCATAACTTTTACATATTATCACATTTATGTCTCAAATTTTTTTTAATCGTATTTTTACTTTCAAATTAGCATAAATTGTTCATGATTATGATTTCTCTCCAATTTTTGTAAGATAAAGTAAAAAGACTTATTTGTCCAATGTATTTTTAAATAAGCAAAAAAAATTAATTATAATAATAATACTACAAAAATGAGATTATATTTTTGACACTCATTATAAAGCATGTCTACAATATTTTTTTTCCTGGTAAAAATCATGACTAAGGACAATATTTTTGATTAATAAAATTTTTAAAATAAGAATGCGAAGAGGTAAAAAAGTTAAAAGATTTAAGTGTGATAATAAATAAAGGTAATGACTTTCAATATAATTAAAATATGATATATTTATTTAAAAAATGTGATGTGAATATAACCAACTTTTAAATCCTAATATACGAAAAACAAAATAAATGAGAAACTAAACCCTTTCACATCATCTTCAGAATTCCATTTTTATGCATCATTATCAGAATGTTTCATGCAATTCTTGTTTCTTTTACCTTTCCGCAAAATCGATTTTTTTTCTAATTTCTGCATGAAAAGAAAAAAAAATTGTCAGAGATACGAAGCCAGCCATTGGCGTCACCTACTCAAGATCCAAAAACTGTTGTCAAAGCCATAAAAAGGACAATTTCTCTTGTGCACGAGAATTATTTATAGGCACCTTACAGGAGTTGTCAACCTTTTTTTTGTGTTTTTTGCCAAGGGCCGATGAAAATAGCCAAGTGGTATCCTGTAAAGAACTGAAACTTTACTTGTACACATAACATCACTCAAAAAAGTTGGTAGTTTTTGGGTGGCAATTTTTAATTTCTGATTGGTTGTACCGTGGTGTGTTGGTAGTTTTCCTTGGGTGGGGTAGAGTGGTGTAAATTGGGTGTTTGTTTGGGAATCTTGGGATTGTTTTTGGATGACTGCGTTACATTTACATCACAACTTACAAATTTATCTATTAACAAATGATGTGTCACGCCAATTATATTAAAAAAAATCTCCAATTCCTTTTTTCCGATAACCCACCTTACATAAGCACAACAATTTAAGTGGTAAAAAGATTTTTTACAATTTTAATTCAATTTATCATCTCATCAATCAGTTAAAGAATCTGTAAATGATAATGTATAACAAGTATTTTTTTTTAATCTATTTTCCTTAATCAACGCGATAAACTAAAATAAAAATTAATAAGATCCCATTTGGTGAAGATTTAAATCAGTTTTTTCTTAAATTTTGACTAAAGTTGATAAAATGTGGTTAAAAAGTTGTAGGTTCGATGAAAGTGTGATTAAAATTAATTGTTGACTTTCAGTTTGATAAAAATTTAGATTTTAACTTCTATCAACATGGACTAAATATTATTAAAAGCGAGAGAGAGCAACAAAAATAAGAAAAGATAATGAAGAAAAGGAAGATAACTAGTGAGGGGTGATGAGATGCATGTAGGAATGAATGAATCATGTACAACTAACTTAATATCTAGTTTGACACTCATGTGAGTTAATAGAATTCTATACATTGATTTTAAAAGCACTTTTTTCAATTAATGACCAATTTTTTACACATAAGCGCATGTCGAACAAGGTGTGCACAATGGCTTATATAATGTAGGAATTGGAAAAAGAAACTTAAATGGTTATTTATATTATTTTATTTATATATATTTTAATTAATAAAAATATATTTAAAATTATGGCGCAACAAAAAAATAAATAAATTAGTGGCAATATAGCCATATATAATGAAAATGACCACATTTATATGAAATTATCAAAAATACCCCTAATAATAAATTAGGGGCTAATTTTAAAAGTCTTATTTTTATTGATAGTTTTATACATGCATCATATTTTAACTACATTAGAAGTCTTAATTTTTTTTATCGCATTTTTATCTTTAGGGTGTGTTTGAGCCACATTATTTTGGAAGAATGTATTATGGAATAGTAGATTAATGGAGAATGTGTGGTTGAAAAAGAAGGAAAAGATTTGTGAAAAATATTATTTTATTGNGAAAATGAAAAATTTAATGTGTACCAAATTGGAGCTTAACATGTTCAACACATACTCTGTCACAATTTTGTATTTTTTTTCTTTTACTTATTTAGAAATATGAGGGAAATAGACATTTTTATTCTCTGTTAACAAATATTTTGGACTGATACAATCATCAGAGATAAGATGTGTTAAAATCCATAATTAGCTAGAATTGACCGGATCACCTCTTGGCTCTTTACTAAATAGGTCAATTTTGTAACAATGCATTGATTTTGAGAATTGGGAGTGAATTCCGAATTTTTCTTTTTTGTTGGTGCATTGCACAAAGATACACCAAATATTTTAGTATTAGATTCAAAAAATATATCACGTCAAAATTTTATTATATATATATATATTTTAGTATTAGATTCAAAAAATATATCACGTTAAAATTTTATTATATATATATATATATATTGTAAGAATTCAAATTTTTCATAATTTCCAAATTGGTCGATCATCAAGAGTCAAGATCTTCTCCTTGAGATTACTCATAATCAAGTTATACATTGAAAAGAAGAATAATATTGCTTAATTTTTTATTATTATAATTAAATCACAAGATATATATTTATACAAGTATTTTCCTGTAATGGCGCTAATCTATTCTAGGAAAGCAAAGAATAATATGAATCTAAAATATGTAATAATCCTACAGTTCATATATCACATATTGGTCTCATGAATATTGGGATATTATTGACTTTTTTAACACTCCCCCTCAAGTTGGAGCGTGAATATCAAGAACTCCCACTTTCGTATCATTGTTGAGAAGGCTTCCTTTCCCAATGGCTTGGTAAAAACATATGCAAGCTGATTAGCTGAAGAAACACATTTGTTTACTATCAAACCATCTTGTATTTTCTCATGGATAAAATGACAGTCAATCTCTATACGCCTGGTTCTTTCATGAAAATGGGGATTGATTGTTATGTGCATAGCTGCTTTATTGTTGCAATATAATAATGCTGGCTTTTGATGTAATATTCGTAAATCTTTCAGCAATGAATGCAACCAGGTAATTCACAACATGTACATGTCATGGCTTTATATTCGGCTTCTACTGAGGACAGAGATATGGTTTTCTGTCTCTTTGATTGCCAGGAAATAAGAGAAGATCCCGAAAAACACAATAACATGTGGTGGATTTACGAGAAGTTGGGCAACCCGCCCATTCCGAATCACAAAAAGATCAATCATTCCGAGAAGAAAAAACAAACCTTGTCCAGGATTATTTTTCAAATAATGCAACACACACAATGCAACTTCCATATGTGGTCTGTGTGGTGCATGCATGAATTTCCTTAGAACATGTACCGAATAAGTGATATCCGGCCAGGTAATTGTTAAATAAATTAGGCGTCCAACAAGTCCCCTATATTGATATGGATCTCTAAGCAATTTTCCTTCATCTAAGAGCTTCACGTTCTGCTCCATTGGAAAATTCACGGGTTTTGCTCCCAAATATCCACCATCCTTTAAAATTTCCAAAGTGTATTTTCTTTGGGAGATGGAAATACCTTTCTTTGAACGAGAGACTTCAATGCCTAGAAAATATTTTAAATCACCTAAATCTTTAATTCGTAATGGATTATGTGGAAATTGCTTAAGAACAGATATGGCATTGACATCATTACCTGTAATAAGAATGTTATCAACATATATTAATAAGGTTGTAAAGGATTTGCCTTTCCGACATGTGAAATAATATGCTTTTGATTGAACAAACCCAACAGCTTGGATAGATGTAAAGAACTTGGCAAACCATTGACGAGAGGCTTGCTTTAAGCCACACAACGATTTGTTGAGGCAACACACTAGGTTCTCGCCCTGTCGCTGAAGAAGAAGAGGTGGAGACATATAAATTTCTTCATGAAGATCACAATGAAGAAAAGCATCATGGATATCAAGCTACTAAAGAGACCAATTCTGGGCAGCTGCTAAAGCCAATAAACAATGGACAGTAACCATCTTAGCAATGAGAGAAAAAGTGTCGTGATAATCGATACCTTCAAGTTGTTGTAACCCTTTGCAAACAAACATGCCTTGTAACGCTCAAGAGTATCATCTGAGTTGCGTTTGATTTTATAAACCCAACAAAAATCAAAGGCTTCTTTCCAAGAGGAAGATAAGTAAAAGACCAAGTATGGTTGGCTTCTAAAGCAGCCAATTCAGATTGCATTGCTTCTTGCCAGTGGGGATGAGAAGTTGCTTCAGTACAAGATATAGGCTCAATATCCTGACTGACAGTAGCAATAAAATAGTGATGAAATGGTAAGTAATGGTGATAAGAGAGAAAATTAAAAAGAGAATACCGTGTACCTTGTGGTGGACCAGATGACGAAAGCGATAACGATTTGAGATGCATCACTTGATTGCAAACAAAATCCCACAAAGTCGCAAGAGGAGCATGAGGTCTTTGGGAACGACGCAATGTTGGCGCAGGTGGAGAACTATTGGGAGTGTGAGGAATAGGGTCCAAAGTCAAGACTGATAGTGGTAATGGTGGTGTTGGTTGAACATGTAAAATAGAATCTGTAGAGGAATGATCAGAGGCAACAATAGGATTGAATGATGCTTAATTTTGGGAAATGGATGGAAATGACTCATAGGGAAAAAATATTTTCAAGAAAGAAAATGTCACGACTAGTGAACACTTGATGAGTAGGAAGGTTATAAAGCTTGTATGTTTTTTTCCCAATAGGATAACCAAGAAAAACACATCTTCTGGCACGAGGAGCGAATATGAGGAACATGTACATTAGTAGCATATGCAAGGCACCCAAATACCTTAAGATGAGAGTAAGAAGAAACCTTGCCATAAAGGCGTTCAAAAGGAGTTTGATAAGAAAGAATTGATGAGGGCAAACGATTAATGATATGGACAGTATTGATTATACATCTTGCCCAAAAACATAAAGGGGGATGGGCTTAAAATCGAAGGGCTCATGCTGACTTAAGAATATGTCTATATTTGCGCTCAACAACCCCATTTTGTTGAGGGGTATAGATGCAAGAATGTTGATAATTGGTACATTTCTGTTTAAAAGATTCCCGCATTAAAAAAAATTCCCCTCCATTGTCAACCCGAATGTTGGCTATGGAAGCACTGTATTGTGTTTGGACAAAAGAGGAAAAAATTGACAAGTAAATGTTTTGTTTCACTTTTATGATGCATGAAAAAAAACTTACGTAAATCGAGAATAATTGTCAACAGTTTTCAAAAAATAGTTAGCACCAAAGAGAGTGAATTTTGTAAGGACCCCGAATATCACAATTGATTAATTCAAAAGGTTTAATTGACGAAATTGAAACTCGTAGAAAAAGAAACCGAGTCCGTTTTGCGAGTGCACAAACGTTACAAGTATTATCGAACTGGAAGGGAAAATTTGACAATTTTTTTGCCATAAAGTCTAATCTAAAGAAAGATAAATGCTCCAATCGACAGTACCGTAAATGTGTGGAAGATGTGACTAGAGAACATAATGAATTGGTAGTAATGGCTATTGTAGAGTAATGGCTGTTGTAGATTGTAGTTTATGTTTTGGTTTCTCTACTGCCATTGCAACCAAATAATAGAGCTCGTCTCGTTGTTTACCCAAACCAATTGTCGTCTTCGTCATCAAGTCCTGCAAAATGCACCAATAAAGGAAGAAAGTTCTGAACAATTGAGATCTCTTGTAATTCGACTTACAGACATCAAATCCACCTTACATGATGGCACACCAAGCACATCTTTTTGAAAGAAATAACTGGATTCAAAGGTAAATTTCTAGTAGATATAATTGGAGCATGTTTTCCACTTAGCATAACAACTGATGGCAAAGAAGTATTCTCCCTACTGTTGACAAATAAAGTTGGAGATGAAGTAATGCGGTCTGTTGCACTGCTATCGATGATCAACTGAGATTGTGACAAACATGATAAATTATTAGTAGCATTTGACTTAGGAGTGACAGATTATGATGTTCATTTACTGTGTACAATAGATAGTATCTGTTGAATTTGTAAATCAGAGAGTCCACTTGTCACCGATTGAATTTCCTGCTTCATTGGACCATATTTGACATTGTTAATCGAAGATTGATGGCTGTTGTTGTGCTTAGAGTAAGTACTCCCTTGATTGGACCTGGTTGGTACATGTTTTAGGTGTCTTGGTCGATATCTATTCAACTTCTAACATTTGTCTCGCTCATGATTGTCATGATTATAGTGAGAGCAATGTAAAGGTTTGCGACTAGATGAGTAGGATCGAGAAGAACCTTGTTTATGTCGAACAACCAGAGCTACTGGTTTATCCCTTCAAACAACTATAGCGGAGGTCTCTGTTGTCACAAGTGCAGCACCTAAGTTGCACTGCTTCTCTTTCTGTATAATGGAAAAGTATGCTTGTGCAATATCAGGCAACAAATTCATCAAAAGGATATGTCCTTGAATAACGCTATAAGACTCATTGAGTCCCATGAGAAATTGCATCAATCTGCGTCTCTTATTGTTTGTACCACGAGAGCATATAGTGTCAAGTTAGGGCAACCACTCAAGTCCCTTTTATATACATTATCACCACTGTTGATATTAGTAAGTGATCAAAGGTCCAGAGCAGTATACGTGTCATCTTATTTTGGGCTGGGGCTATGGACTTCATGTTGAGTTATCAGGCAATGGCAAAGCAGTAGTTTGGGTCAAGCCCAAGTTTCATCACAATTGGACTAAATACATTGGCATCATGGTCTAATAAATCTCCACTTTGATGTCAGTGGTAACAAGACTATGTACAGGATTAAAAAACATTTTTTATTGTCAGCTTTATAGTCCTTCATCTACACCAAGTGGAAAGTACGTATAGTGATATACAAAATTACCCTGTATCAATGTTCAAGATTTGTAAACAAGATTTACACTTATTTAAAGGTAGTACATTGGTTCCCATATCAGCAGGATTGAACTAGGTGGAGATTTTTTCAAGTAACACAGATTGTTTAACAATTAAATCTCGAATGAAATGCATTCTAACATTTATGCGTTTAGTTCTTTCATAAAAACTTGGTTTTCACACAAATGAATTGCACTCTAACTGTCCAAATAACCACATGATTAGATAATTTATTTATCTCAGATAACAAACTTTTTAACCACATTACTTCTTTAATGGCTTCAGCTGCAGCCACATTCTTAGCTTTTATGGTTGATAGAGCTACAATAGATTGCAACTGAGGCTTCCAACTAATGCAAGTACCACACAAAGTAAACATATATACAGTATTTGATTTTTATTGTCCTTATCCTAGCATAGTGAAAATCAACAAAACACTACAACACAATTTCGTCATTGCAATATTTAAAACACAAACCCAATTTAGAAGACCCGTTTAAATATCTCAATAACCATTTTAAGGCAGTTCAATGTTCATGGCCAGGATTAGCCATGTACATACTAAGGTTACTAATGGCATGGGCCACATCAGGTTTGGTACAAACCTTTATATACATCACAGATCTAATATATGACCTTACTCATGTGTTTAATGTCAGATTCGTCAATTGGAAATTGGTCTCTACTTAATTTGAAATGCGATGCAAGTGGTAAAGTTACAAACTTAGATTCATGCATGGAGAATTTTGACAAAACCTTTTCCACATAAGACGTTTTGTTAAGTATTAGCAAGTGTATAGGCCTATTTCTTATGATATCCATACCAAGAATTCTTTTAGTATGCCCAAGATCTTTCATTTCAAATTTAGAATTCAAAGACTTCTTAATGTCATATATATTAGGACTAATTAAAAGCATATCATCCACATAAAGGAGCAAGTAAATTTTTTTTTTTTTTTACTTCTTATAAAACCAACAGATGCAACAAAGTAATCAAACATTTTATACCATTGTCTAGGTGTTTTTTAACCATATATAATAACCTTTATAACAAGAACACATGATCAAGATTTCTTTCATCAATAAAACCTTGTGGCTAAGACATATGGATGGTTTCATCGAAATTAACATATAGAAAAACAGTTTTAATATCCATTTGTTTAAGCTCTAATCTATAATGAGAAACAAATACAAGCATTATTCTAATGGTAGTATATTTAATTACAGAGGAAAAAAATCTTATAATATTATATACCAGGTTTTGTGTAAATCCTTTTGCTACAAGTCTAGTCTTAAACCTGAGAGGCCGCTTCACAAAATTTCCCTCCTAAATGGTATAATCCACTTACAATCAACTATGGACTTACCTGCAGGCTTGGAAACCAATTTCTAGGTTTCATTCTTATGAAGGGAAGACATCTCTTCTTTCATGGCAGCAAGCCGATGTTGTGATAACTGACAACTTATGTCCTCATCATAGATTTTGGGTTTCTTAAAGGCCAGATCCTAATAAGACAAAACAGCTAGATAAAGGTAATCATTAAACCTAGCAAGTTTTCTAGTCTCTCTTCTAGTCATATCCATAGTCAACTGATAATCATCTAAAGTAGCACCCTGATCTCCATCACTCACTTGAACCTCACTTTCTACAACGTCTCCTGTCTCACCAGTCTCTTGAACTTCATTTTCATTCTAAAGTTCATTAATGAAATCAAAGGAAGTACCAAGCTCCACCTGCAGCTTGGTACAATTCCCTTCTAGATTAGTACATTACTGGGAACAATTTCATCACTCTTAGTACTCAGGCATGGCATATTGGACTCATTGAAATTCACATCCCTACTGGTTATCATTTTAAAATCCTTAGAATCTCTAGACCAAAGTCTATATCATTTTACTTCAATGGGAACCCTATAAAAACAATTATTAGAGATCTTGGCTCAAGCTTACCAATATTTGGATGAGGATAAACAGCATAACCAAAAGTTTCCAAATGAAAATAGTCAAGAATTTTTCCCAACCATATCTTATCATGTGTTTTACCTTCCAAGGAACTGGAAGATGTTCAGTTAACAATATAAGTTGCTATCATCGTAGCTTCACCCCCACAAAACCTTTGGAACTCTAGAACTATCATGCACCTGACCTTATATAAAAGTGTTTTATTCATCGTTTTAGCTATCCACTTTGCTGTGGAGTATAGGGGAGAGTTTTATGTCATAAAATTCCATTTTCTTTATAGAAAAGATCAAATTATGTATTATAGAACTCCAAGCCATTATCAATTTAATTCTTTCGAATTTAATTTTCAATCATAGTTTTCCATGTCTTAAAATTTTCAAAATTTTGTTTTAAGAGGAAAATCCATACTTTTCTAGAAAAGTCATCAATCAAGAGTAGAAAATATCTATCTTATCCTTGGTTGACAATAGGTGAAGGTCCCCAGAGATCTGAATGAATGTATTCAAAGATGGAAGTAGTTTTATGTTTCCTAATGTTAAAATGTTGCATGTGATGTTTGCCTAAGTACGATTTTTAAAAAAAAAGGCACTTTTGAAATAGTGTCCTTTCCAAAAACTCTCTTTTTATATAGAATGTGCAAGCCTCTCTTACTCACATGGGCTGACCTATTATACACTTTAAAGTGGCGTCAGTTTCAACAGTAGATGCCTTTGTAGGGTTAGATAGGACATGAGTGGCCTTGGTAATATAGATACCATTTCTCTTGGTACATTTGAAACTAACAAGTGAACCTTTAATTACTTTTAATGTACCATTTCCAATCCTAACTTCCAGACCTATATCATCAAGGTCTCGACTTGAAATTAATTTCATGTTAAGTTCAGGAACATAGCTTAATCTTTCTAGAGTACAGATATATCCATTTTCATGTCCTATTCCTTTTACCCTCACGTAACATTATTTCCCATAACTACTTCCCCACCATTAATTTCTCTATAGTTTTCCAACCAATGTTTTCTTGAGGCCATATGAAAAGTACACCTAGGGTCCAAAATCCACTCTTAGTTCTGATCACTGCTGTCTGCAAAATTTTTAGTATTCAGATCAGTGGGTGACTATGTGATAACATACACATCAACAGTGTTGAATTCTAGAGGTAAGTTTCCGTCATCTAAATTCTTATCTCTCTATTCATTTTTCTTCTTGTAGCTGTCTTTTATGAAATAACCAACTTCCCCACACCCATAGCATTTTCTACCCTTGGTCTTAGACTTTGACCTACGTCTCGCCTTATTCTTTTTCTTATTATTACTGTTAACAAACTAATTATAATTCTCTTGATTCCCCTCTTTCCTATCATGTGGTCTATCTCTAACGTACAAGCTCTTAGAATCTTTCTTATGTTTCTCAGACTTTAACACCAATTCTTTACTTCTAAGAGAGTTGATGACACATTCAGGGGTCAATGCGTCCTTGCCATACTTTATGATAGTTTTGACATCCCTATATGCCTTATACTCCTCAGATACCTTGTCCCATACGTTAGTAATATCATGTACTAACTTGTTAAAAGTGTCTAAATTGTCATTGAGGTCTCTTGAAAAGTCTTAAGACTAAAGAATCTCTTTAAGAGGAAAAATTTATTGGGTAAAGACTTAACCAACTATAGTTCTTCCAATCTATCTCACAAAGCTTTAGCCGTATTTAATTTTCCTATTATCCTTAGCACTTTATCGGGTAAATGCAATATGATATAGGTATAGACAAGTTCATCAACTTCATTATTTTTATTTGCAGTCATGGTTTTAGGAATTGTTTGTGTTATAGCTTTTAAAACATTTTGTTGGACAATGACTTCCCTTAATTTTTTTTTTTTTTGTTGCCAATTGGGAAAGTTCCATTTTCCATTAAAAACTCTAAGTTCAAAAGTAGCAGTTGACACTGTGAAGTCTTTTAATTAACACAAAAAAGTTTTGAGAAGTTCAATGTTCAACAAAACAAAAACAATACTAGCAAAAAATAATAATACACAGTATCAAGATTAACTAGATTAGGGGTTTAAAGATGAAAAATCGAACCATAATGGTGGTCTAACGTATTGACCGCTAGAAAAATGCCAATAAATGGTTAGTTTTCAGGATTCGAAGGTCACCAATTCCACAAGATGCCAAGATATTAAACCAATGGTCTAGATCTGTTAATTTTAGGATCTAGGGTTTCAACTAGAGGCAAATTGCAATAGATCTAAAAATAGATCTTGTTGTAAAAACTGATTTTCCACAAACAAATCATGATCGAAGGTCCAAACAAAGCTACAGAAGGCTCTCATTCCACTATTACAACCAGAAACCCAAGAATACAAAGATTGACAAATAAATCTAACTATTACAACTTAAGAATCAACCAAAGGCATCTCAGTATAGATTGTTTTGGGGCTCAAATCACTGTACCTTTTTATACAAAAGAAAAGCCTCAAACCCTAACCCCCACTCTAATAATTATTTAGACTCAATGTTCACAATAAATCACCCCAAACCCAGACTTTGGAGATCACACGGTGAAGAAAAAAGGAACTAGAAAATACAGAGAGAGAATCCTAAGAGTTCTACACAAGACTTGAATGAAAAGTGCAAGTTAGGACAACCAATCAAGTCTTGTTATACATAGTATCACCACTGTTGATATCAGTAAGTGATCAAAGGTCCAAAGCAACCCAAGTGTCATCTTAGTTTGGACTCGGTTTATGGGCTACTTCATTTTGAGTAATCACGCAATGGCAAAGTAGCAGTTTGGGTCAGGCCCAAGTTTCATCATCGTCCCTTAATTCGATTGAATCACTAGCATCACAGTGCAATAAATAGTGACTTGATTGTCTCAAAATAATGTTTATGGTGATGATAGAGAAATGCCGACATCAATAGATTGTTGAGGCATTATAGTGCATGTGTAGCATTGACTATAACTTTATATTATGCTTTTGCAAAACATCTATAGACGACAATTTGCTTCTTCTTGTTTGTCTTCTTGCTCTTTTTGGGCATTTTGCTTTTTAATCCTTCATGAGATGAGATGTGTCGAAAAAAATATACAATATCCACTAGCAGAATGTGGAGTTGTTGAACAACTTATCCAATACGAATCTAATATTCTCCACTCTAAGACTATCTGTTCAAGAAAATATTACAATAATGAATTTCTCTTTTTGTTATCCACTCTAAGACTTTCTGTTCAATAAATATTACAATTGTTGATGATACAAATTAAATCAACAAATCCTACTCACCTAACTACAATTTTTACTTCTTAAGGTTGCTAATTGAATGCTCAAACAAAGCAAGAATTGAAATAGTTATTTAAGGGGGAAATATTTGAATTACATGTCTTTTTCTTCAAATAAGGGGGTATTTATAGATTTCCCTTCAACTTTTGAGGTAATGCAGATAGAGGTTCCTTATTGGCTATCTTCCAATTGATTCAATTAAGAATCGCGCTTTACTTACTTTCCCATGTACCCTCTATTGATAGCCTATAGCCAGCCTAGATACGAAAAATGGTTTGCAATTTGTAGGTAAGTCTTTCATTCTTTTGTCCCCCTCGTGCGTTGTTATGCCTTTCACTTAACAATTAGTCTCTCAACTTCAATTTTAATATTTATAGTAAATCTAGGACTTTGTTTGCCATATGCTATGATTGGTGAAGCTAGTGATGGTTTGTTGCCTCAACTCGCTCAATCTTGCGTTAAGAGGAATATGGAGAACATGTCAATGGCCACTTATCGTTTTATGTGCAGATGGCCTTATTTGCCTTTTCTTGTTTAGTGGCCTATAACTCTTCTCAGACGCACGTGGATTATGTATGACTTATCCTGCTTATCTCGGGATTTGATTAGCCACCCGTTCATTTTCAACGGTTATGATTGTTATTGCTATATTTTAACAACTAATACCTCCTGCTAGAATCTATAAATGTCATTACTCCAATTAATCTTCTTTACTTTGTCGCCTCATTTCTCTCAAGCAAATTTACTGCCTTAATATCTACTATTCTTTATCCTTATCCAACATCTTTCCTGCAACATCTTTCCAAACTGACCCCCAGAGTGCGTCCAATGATTCTGATTTTGGGAGTTTGTTCCGAGTTGAAACTTTTGCCACATTTTCTTCTTCTGAGGAAAGTTTATATTTTGATGTGCTTCCTTATAGAGTTGTGACCCATCCTGGTACTTAACGTAAAACATTTTTGAAGCATGAAGTTTTCGACATGGGATTGAGTAGGCGAAACCTCTAATGAGGTAGTTGATCTTAATGAAATGGATGAGAACGTCTTTTAGGCTTCAAGAATCTTCAGTAATCTCTATGAACAAGACTTGGTCAAAATGAAGATTCGTTTCAACATTCCTAATGATATAGAGCTATTATGTCCTAAATCATTTCATATGAAGGATCGCATGCGCCCCACACTGCGTAGCTATTCATAAGCATTTATTAGATATAGGACTCAGGGTTCCTTTCACCACTTTTTAGGGAGACTCTTTCATACTTAGATATGATGCCTTCCTAGCTTGCTCCAAGTGGGTAGTCCTAATTGTCCCGATCTTTTTTGTTGTGGAGGATCTACATGAATATTGGGGGGACTTTCACATGATATGTTTCGTTTGATGTATCGCTCCATGCCATTGGGAAATACTGTAAATCCCCAAAGGGGGTATTATTCTTTTCTTTCCTTTTTTCAATTGTTATGTCTTAAACTTATTGTAGGTTCCATGAATTTTATTTCTCTACTTGTCTTTTTCTTTAGACTTTTATGTTCTAACTTTGTTGATTTGGTATAGGCGAACTACGTTTTGTAGTTCGCAGTCATACTTTCAACAAACTTTGTGGGTATTGGCCCCTATTTTAGCTTGTCCTCTCATAAGTTGAGAGACTGTTTCATCCATTTAACTCCAACTTCTACAATCTTGGTGTTTAAACCAAGGGTAAGTTGATTTGTTGTTTTCCTTACTTCTAGCTTCGGGCATTTACTTAGCCATTGTCATCATTTTCGTTTCAATGTCTTTTACTTTTTATGTGCTCAGTGCGGGTTAACTTCAGTGCGACCTACTTAAGCGTCAGAGAATATCTTCGCCTGCAGATTTAGGCTCGACGTACCTGGAGCAGTTAGCTATATTCTTGTTGTGGATTCAACTACCTAACCTACCCCTGTGACTGTCAACAGACTAGAATTCCCTACTGTTGATGTTTTGGTTTTAGGGCCTCGTCCTTAGCAACTACAATTTTCATTGCACCCATCCGTGCTGGGAAATGGAGCAAGTTCGACGAGTCTTGGTAGAGTTTAATCCCACATAGCAATCTATGGCCTTTTCGGCCGATTATTCAATTTAGAAGAATGAATATAGTGCCCTTAGGTTTTCTTATTACATGTTTTATTCTTTTTTTCCTTATATATAAGTTTGCGTTATGTTATTCACTTGTTTTAATATTGTACTGTTATTGCTTTACGTGTTTTTTTTGTTCTGCCCGAGGTCCATACTTTTCATATTGGTAAATAACTTTGTAACATAACTCGTAAGATGTAAACTTTACAATGTTCTATCAAGTTATAAAATATATTATTGAAACAACTAAATCAGCTACAATGTATCCAGTCATGACAATTTGTAATGAAGGGCAGCCATAGGCTCACCCTTTACAATTTTTGAATTGTGAAGGGATGGATTTCAATTAGATTGTCCTTAATGGAACAATGTTCACCATCACATCATTTCGCTAGCGGGATCAACCTCGCATTTTCTTATAGTTTTGTTGGTGGATGAATCTCGCCTTCAAATATGGAAATATTGGCAGGGTCAACCTTGCCAGCAGCCTGAATCTCGTAATAGGCAGAAATAGGCTCACCTTTCGACTTTTCATTTCAGAGTTGCTATGATCATGTTTCAGGTCCATTTTAGTTTTACTATTTTTTCATTCGTGCTTCATCTATTACTTGCGAAACTATTTTTACTGGCGGATAATTTTTTCAACCTATGATTACGAAGTCCCTGTATCCGTAGAATACAATTGGCTCCTCGCCTATTTCAATTACTAATGTAATATGTCCTATAGAGATCAGAGTGTCTCCAGTAAAACCATAAAAGGGTTCAGCCATTGACACTCATGGATGACTGACCTGCATTTGGTTAAAAGTATTTTCAAATAATATATTGACAGATCTACCATTTCCACCAACATGCGTTTAAGGCATTTGCGAGCTATTATAGCCCGAACTACCAATGCATCACAATGAGGATATATGACTCTTTTTTCATCATCATTACTGAAAACTATTGGAAGAGATGCCTATTGGGGTTATCTTGAATCCATGAGTCCTCTAATGTAGTTTTCTTGGCAGCACGAACATAGTTCTTTTGGGCATTTGCTGTTAATCCACCAACATAGGGACCTCCGGTGATTGTATAGATCTCTATTACTCGGGGTCGGGAATGTTGGTTGCCTGTTGATGCTCTTAAGTAGTCTGTATGCCCTGATTTGCCTTCACGACCTAGCCTCCTGGTACTTAATATAGGGACTTTTGACTGTTGGATCCTATGTATACCCTGCCTTGTTGATCTCGTAGTTTATCCATCCTTGTGATTTTGCAACATTTATTCGTGTCGTGATCTCTACTACAATAAAATTTACAAAATTTTACCTTACGATTATCACAAGACGAAGGTGCTTCACCTGCTGCTTGAGAAGGAGCTGGAGAGTTCACGTGTACTTTGGTTTGTGATCACTCAGTCATAAATTTTGAGGGCTTTCCTTTGAGAACTCGCCCCTACTGTACCTTTTTTTCAATTTTCAATTGTATCTTCAGTTTGGATCTCATTTTGAATCAAATTTACCAACTGATGGTAAGAGGCTGGATTTTTGTTATGGACATCCTCCCAGAATGGAGTCTCCATAAGTAATCTAAGTAGATCGATCTTCATATTCCTCATCCTAAGAAATGTTATATGGGTATTGAAGAGACTTTCAACACTCCGGCCATCACGACGACTCTTCCTCCAATCCTAAGAGATAACCTCTTCTAGAAACATTTCCTTAGCAGACATATTCCTGCGATGCCACTTAAGGGGCCTTTCTGGTGTATTGTTATAGGTTTTTTAGCCTGTACATACTCTTTTTGAAGTATTCTCTATCTTTGCACGCAAAGAAGCATTCTTTCCCATCATTGCTTTCAAGCTATTTGACATCACTTGAATAGTTTTGCAGTGGACATTTTCTTTTGCTAGCGACAATGATGTACGGGAGAAAATATCAGCACGCGCATTCTGTCGATGTTTCATTTCTCAGCCTCTTAGGATTGAGATTGTACGGTCGTTGTATTATCCGACTTCTACTTCTAATTCTTTTATCTCCTCTGGTTTCTCTTCAGTTTTACTCATGATCTAAAATTTTTCAGAGAATTTGGATTTTTTCATGACGTAATCAGATTTCACAATTTACTTCATCCAAGTTTTCCACATATAAAGCCAATTTATTGATGATACAAACTAGATCAACAAATCATACTGACATAGCTACAATTTTCACTTCCTAAACTCGCTAATTTGGATGCTTCAATGTGAGCAAGAAGTGATAGCTACTTGAGAGGGAGATATTTTTATGGCATGTCTTCTTCTTCGAATGAGTGAGTATTTATAGATTTTCTTTCAAACACTGGGATAATTTGGTCATTTTGATGGAAGGATAAATGGTGGTTCCTTATTGGCTATCTCTAATTGATTCATTTAAGAATCACGCTTTACTTGTTTGTCCATGTGCCCTCTATTGATAGCCTATAGCCAGTCCAAATACGAAAAAATGGTTTGTAATCTTTAGGCGAGCCTTATGTTCCTTTATTCTCCTCGCGCATCACTATGCCTTTCGCCTAACAACCAGCTGGGTTTGACTGGACTTCGAGAGTTAACAACAATACTTAATTGAAATTCGTTTACTATCTTGAGTAAATGAATTAATACGGAAATCTTTCTAGAAACAAATCACCTTTAACCATAATATCAATACGTGAGGAAAATTTTTAAGGATCAAACTAGTGATAGGAAATGAAATCTAGTTTTCGTTCATAAAATTTTTACGATTTCTTTCTTTAGTCAATGTTTCACAATACAAGATACTGTGTTAAAAATGAAGACCTTATCCTTCTTTTATTTTCATAGTTTTAACTCAAAAAAATGTGTTCATATGTACGAGTAAAACATAATGCATGTATACATAAGAACGTGTTTAGCATGATCACAAGTTGCAGCATACATATCAATCAAACTCCTTGCAGAGTTGTAATGAGAAGACCAACTAGTACCTCTAGCTCATTTACAAATTACCAATTTGATTAGCTCCACTCTTGACTCGCATTATTCAATTTCAAACAAATGCTCAATTTCTTTTCTTTGGGCACTTTTAAACTCATTGATACGCTTAGCAGATTATGTAAGCATATTGATAACACTGTCCAAATGAGAAAAAATGAATTAATGTCTGTGAAATTTTTAGCTACAGCAACCAACGTGAATTGTAAACAGTAGGCAAAACAATGGACATAATATGTATATGCACAATCTCTAAGAAATAATGTATGTAGTCCATTCCAAGCATCACACATATTATTAACACCTTCATATTCTAGGCCTCTCATGTTTTGAACTTGAAAGTTGAAACAAACAAAAACATCGGATATTTGGTTCTTAAGATTCAATGAGGTAGTATCACTCACACTTTTGATTGAAAAAAAAAAGTTCTTTCAAAATTCCACTACTACTCACAAACCTCGAGATAATGGCCATTTGTTCTCATGAAAATGCATAGAGTACTATCACCGGGAAAAAAGAAGCAGTAAAACAATCCAATGCTCTTGAGATCAACACTCCGCTTTCCACATTCTTTGCTCCGATGCTTCAAAAGTTTTGGTTGATAAGGTTCAGCCTTTAGATAGGCTCGCCTAATTTGATTACATTCATTAAATGGATGTTTACATATTTGCTTTCTTCTTCATGGGTCCCATTCAATAGATGGTTCCAAATTAAGATTGAAATATGAAAACCGTTGAACTTGAGGAGATAAATTGAAGGAAGGGACAATGTAGGAATTGGAGTACCCTCAGATTTTCCGCTCTTTGTAAATCTAAAAACATAAAAAATCAAATCACTTTAGTATCCCAACAATTCAAAAATAATCCACCAGCAATAATCATCTAGTTATCTAACAATTCAACAATATTAAAACTAGTCAGCAATCCGACACCAAATCTAAGAATCCAAAAGTAGCTCATACTCCAACGTTAAATGCAATTTAAAGTGCTAAAGGTTAAGCTAAGTACCTGCTTTCGTAGTTTGTTGTGGCCGGCATCAAATTGACATAGTGTAAAATTGGAGCAGCTTAGTAACAACGAATAGAAGGTCTTTCAAAACCAAACCAAAAGTAGTGCCTGTTTCGATCGCGAATGAAGAAACCATGAGTAAATTTATTGCCTAAAAATTGTAACAAAAATAAACATGTATAAAGTATAATGAATTTAAGTAGAAATAGTCACATAAAAACAGAAAAGTTAAAATGTACGAGTAAATCGAAAAATAACAGAAAATCAACCAAAAATTAAACACAATAGATGCTTTAAATATTCAGTATAAGTATCAAGCATAAATATAAACCAAAAAAGGTATAAATTCCAAAAGCGAGAGTTTACCATTTGCAAATAAATTTAGAGATGGATAGGGGCGAAAACTTGCGATCGAAAACTTGCTAGCTTTCTACAATTCAGCTAAGGCATATTGTTACTATGGTTTTCAGGTTTGTGCTGTGGTCGCGGGTCATCGGTAGCCGCTAGGAGGGTTAATGGATTGGAAATTTCTTTTTTCAGGTTTAGTTTCTGGTTTGGGAAATTAGCACAAAACATTCATACCTTTCATTTTTCAGCATTTTCATACTTATTTCCACTTTGCATTGCCAAAAATATCCTTTCATCCACTTACTATTAGTTGCTCCATTAATTCAATACAAAAAATAATTTTCTTTTCAATCACCAAGGGTAAAATAGTCCTAGCCCATTTATTCCCTCCATATCCTCTTACGCGCGAAGGCTCCGTTGCCATTTTTTCTTCAAAAAATCCCATTTTTCTTTCCTTTGTACAGGCTTTCCTCCCTTCTCCTCTCATATGATCTCGTCTCATCTCGTGGACGCATAGTGGAAGCAGGTATTGAGTTTTTTAGCGAGCAAAGGTAAGGAAAATTACAAGTTGGGTATTTTTGTTTTCCATTTTACATTTTGGTGCTTTGCCTGATTGAGAGTCTGTATTGAGTTTTGAAGTTGCTTATTGTTGTTATGCAGGCCTTCCATGAGCAACATGTTTCCTCCATTTTTGGGAGATCCCGATGACAATCCACTTTTTTATGGTATAGTGTTTGTTCCATAAATTTTTGTGTAAATTCATCTAATTCAATTGTGCATTCACCCAATTTCAATGTTCATTCCCCCAATTTATGTCAATTTCAGTGTGGTGCATTCATTGTTTTTATGTTGCTATGCAATTTTCACTTTGATGTGAATTCAATGTCAATTTCAGGGTTGATGTGAATTCTGTCGTTGCCATTTTAGTGTGCATTCAGTGTTTATCAATTGACTTGCCATTTTGAATCAAGCTTGAAACTTTCTAGTTTATTACTTGGTTTGATGTGAACTTGCTATGATTGTACGCAGGTGTTAATTCTCCATATTTCATTGTTGAAGTTCATTATGGGGGCCAGTTTTATAATAAACCAAACAATGTGGCGTACAAAGGGGGATTCGTGATTTTCATCGATTTCTTTGTTGCATGGTTCACCGAAGAGAATTTGAGTAAATTTTGAAGGTGGGATAAAGGGGATAAATGGGCTCAGACTATTTCACCCTTGGTGTTTAAAAAGAAATTCGCTTTTTGTATTAAATTAACGGAGTAACTAACAGTAAGTGAATAGACGAACGTTTTTAGCAATGAAATGTGAAAATAATGGTAAAAATATCAAAAAAATAAAAAATAATGGTAGTGATGTTTTGCACAATAATATTGAAATGTATGAACGTTTTGTGTTAATTACCCTGTCTTTACGTCTTGGCTTTCTTTGCTTTAGATGGGTTTTAATGTTGGGGCAATTGGGCTATGATTGAATCTCGCAACAAAATTGGTTTAGGAATTGAAGTTAATGGGTTTCCTTTCTGGGTTGAAAAATCGAAACAAATTGTTTTAGTGATTGGGTTGGTGAGTTAAGGATATTTGGGCTGAAAAATTGAAGTAAACAAATTATTTTAGAGTTGGGTTTGTGGGCTATGGGCTATTTTTTTTTTTTTAATTTTTGGGTACTGAATTTGGATATGGGCTTGGGCAACACTCAGCTATAGCCCAGTGCTGCCTCCCCCAAATCTGTCACTCAGAACTTTCTAGTCTCTCACGCCGGTGATTTGGAATTGATTCTCGTTAACAATACCAAAAACTTGTTTCTTGATTTCTACAATATCCTTAACAAGTAATAAAATGAACTTAATAATTTAGATTATCATTCCCACGAGAACGATCTATCAATGTTAAACTATTGTTAACTTCTTTTCGAATAACAACAACAATGATGTATCCTAATTATTATCCTAAATATTAAAAGTCCGAGAAAAAAATTAAAACGTACACAAATAGAAATTAGGATTTTTAACTTATGTGTGAAATGTGCTAGGACTTGCAGTTTAACTATCCACATCCCTTTAATCTTGCATCTCAAGTTCGATTCCTAAAGTTGTATTTGACTAAATTCATTAATCTAAAGTAGTATTCGACCAAATTCATTAGTTTAATCAATTTATCTCTTTCAATTTCAATTCAATCAATTTAGTCGAGTTAACTCACTATAACTCTTCGCGAATTAGAATAAGCCTCAACTAATATTACATCACCTTGAAATTCAATTTATGACCGCCATAATAATAAAAGTGTATATCCACCTTTTATCTAATTAAACGATTTTATTTAAGTAGTCTAAATCTACAAATTACCTTTCAGTTCGTTAGAAATTCATAATTCATTGAAATAGTCGCCAATTACTTTGAAGACAATTAAAAAAAAAAAAATTAAAACATGAAAGAATTTAAATAAAGAATATTGATAATTGATATTAAGCCCCTGTTTGGTTTGGATAAAAATTATATTTTTACTAGATTTTGATAAAAGTTGATAAAATATATGATCAAAAATTTGATCAAAGTTATGAATCCCAAGAAATTTGCAGTTAAAAATGAGTTTTTACAAAAAAGGAATTTTTAACTTGAAAATTTTAGATCTCGATTTATTTTTCTTGATTATTTCCCTTTTTTCTCTAATTTTTTTCACAAATTTTCTATGGTGTAATCCATTTCTATGACCTAAATGTGGTCTATGTATAGGGCTGGACAAATTTTAATAGTTGTGATTCGAAAATGAGATAAAACGGATCAAGAAAAGTGAAAAAAAAAAAAATACATTGGACCGGACCGGGTTGGACCACGGTGAATAGCAGCAAGAAGCACCTGAATCCATGACTCGATTTTTGCGGTTCCCTAACCTATCCTGTTGCTCACTTTGGTCCCCAAATCCTATTTTTTGTACGGTCTTGGTCGTTTCAAGTTTCTACTCAATTTTGGTCATTTTCCATCCTAATCTTCAATTTTGATGCTAAAACTTACAAAATCTTCCATAATGGTCCCCCATAACTTCATATTCATATGAATTGGTTAGCCTCAAGTTCCAAATGTGTACAATTTAGTCCTCAAACTTTCTGAAAGTTGAATTTCACCCCCAAGACTTGCTATTTTCTTTCGATTACTCTTTTAATACTTCTTATCACTCCAGTGCAATTTAATTAGTCTTTAATTGCACGGATTCAACTCCAAATTAGCTCAAAATTGTCTCTTTTTCACGCCAATTTTATTTAAATCCTAGTTTTTCCTACAATTATAGAATTACAATAAATTAGGTAGAAATTCTTACAATTAGAAATAGTTTATCAACTCTAATAGCACGGATCAAAATGTGAAGACGAGAGAGACATAAGAATAGATATATGTAAAGTTCACATCAACTCAACTTACTCAGCTTAGAGTTGAACTGGGGGTCGAGTTATTAGAATTGATCAAACTAAGAATAGAAAACATTTATTACGTTGAAAGATATTTTTAACAATTTGAGTAACTAGAGTGCTATTTTGACAATATGGACATTTTTCCATCTTCTGCTTCAAAAGTCCTTTCTGAAAAGTATTCATCTTCGTAAGTTATGATAAACCTAAAAAAATAGGTCAAAGTGCACAGTCACATTTTCCCATTGTTTAAGATCTAACCAACCATGCATATCAAATACTAACATTAAGAGTTGCCCTTCCAATGATCTTTCATCCTACAATGATAGCACTAGTCAACGGATTTGGTTTTGTCATGCTTTGATTTGGTACCTTAGTCATCTTAGATACTTGTCCAAATCGTCCCTTAGTAATTTCTCTAACTACCCTTGGAGGTATTAATGGCCAAAATTTGTTCACTACTTATTCTGATATTGGGTTCAACACTCTAAAGCATACTTAGAAACTCAGGAAGTGTACTCTGGAGTGTTTTTTCATGTTGAAATTTATGAAATGTGAATAGCTATCTGGACTCTCGTTTTACATTATAATGAATAAAATGAATAATAATTATAACTTAATATTTTAACGAAGGGTTTCATAATAATGTCTCATTTTAATAATTATATATGTTTTGTCAAATTTCAACATGCAAATAAACATACATATATTGTGTGGTATGAATTTATAGTATCTAATCTTTTCGCGCCAAAGGAACACTAGTTGATCAATTCTTGGGGGTATGACATTGACTCATACAATAATTAATCTCTATGGTCTCCTCATCTTCTAGAAATTTAATTAGTGAGTTTATTTAATTAAAAATAAATTTTAATTAAATATCAAATTAGAGTTCTAATTCCACAATTTTAGGGTAATTTGCATTAACATTTTAATTTAGGATAAAACTCCTAAACAAAATAAATTTCAATTTAAGGTCGAAGTTCTAAATTTAAGTTAAAATCCAATTTTAATGAAATTTTTTGAAGTTAAGTCAAAAATTGAATTTAAGGTCAAACTCTTTTGAAGTTCAAACTCAAATGCCTTTATAAAAATTTCTATTTAAACTTTTTAAAATTACATTCTAGCTCCTGATTTAAAATTATAAAAAGAACCTTTCATTTTCTCAAATTGAAGAAAGGCCCCCTTCTAAAATTTAGCAACTTGACAACTTGAATCAAAATTGCAAACAGGGCCCACAATGTCACAAATTACAAGAAAGGCCCCCATACTTAATTAGGAGGCATCGCTCGCCGAGATATATGTAGTTGCTGCAGCGGCGCTTGCTGTAACAACTATCGTTGTTAAAAGCTAAAAACAATATATAAACCACAACAAACCATTGATTGTTCCGTGATTAAAAACAATTTTTAACAAATACAAAGCCGGCTCTAATACCACTATTGGGAATTTAGGATCTTCTTTTGTGTTTAGATAGAAACTTTGATATCAATTAATTTTGTGATGTTCTTTGACAATCTTGGAACACGTACAATTACGGTCTATATACTACAACTGTCCAATTGTCTTGAATCCAATTTTAAGTAGGTTGAAATTACTTTTTAATTACTACTAGCACCGCAGCAACATGCCTCTTCGCGCAGAGGTTCGAGTGGGAAGACAAAGAGAGAGGTCGGGAAGAGAGAAATCTCTTTGTACTCGCCGGCTAGTAGAGTCGTAGAGAGAGGTTGGGTGGAGAGAGAATAGATAGGTATAGGGAGAGAAAAGATAAAAGGAAAATAATTAGGGTTTGGTTATGGTAGAAAATGGTAGGTTGAGTATGTAGAATAATTTAATTTTTACTAGTTTTCTACCCGTACATTGTACGGGTTGTAGTATTTTGGAGGTATTGTTAGCGTTGTGAATAGTATTGAGGTATTGAGCAGGTAGGAGTAGTAATACAGTGTAATATAATTATTGATTTCGGAGGAAATGAATTTATCTAAGAGATAGCAAAAAAAAAATTGATTTTGCCATAATGAAATAAATAAAATCCGAGAATATACAAAAAACTAATTTATAAAATAATACGTCATATTTTAAAAAAATAACAATAAAAATGGTAAAAATAAACCTCGCAAACAATGAAAGAAAATAGAAGTGAAAAAAGTTGAAAAAGAAATGTAGGTGAACTTATAGTTCCCAATAAGGTACTTTATATTGAGTTCATAGAGAATATGATGACTAATTTCATCCTCGTCGAGCATGTATTCTGATAGTCTATTATTGGTTCGATGAATGTTTATATAGTCAGATTCACTCCAATTATTTCACAACAAACATATTGAGAAAAAAAAAAAACATGACCAATATATGAATAAAAAACCTTTTCTTCTTCTTTTGCATATCCTCGTCACTGTCAGCTCTATCTTAGTCATCTCTTCCTATTCCCTCTTTTAAGAGAAATGAGGGAAAGTTTGAATTTTTATTGTATTTGAAGATGGAGATGAGGAACTTCTGCTTTTCTTGTTTTTTTTTCCCCTTCTTCTTCTTCTTTCAGTGCTAACAATATTTTTTTTTCTAGTGCTAACAATAATTTACGGTAATATCTTCACTAAGTTATATGTATACTATGATAAGTTAATATATTTCAATTAGAAATGTCAAATTGCACATCATATTTATGTTAGAATTTATTGTACTACTACTACAAATGATAGTATTATAAGATACAATTTATTTACAAGTATAAGGTGAAGCATTGTTTTTCAAATCGAACAGCTATATTATTCAAATAAAATACAAGAGAATCTTATTTGACAATTTAATTGTCATCGTGATCATTTCGCTATATTTTAGCTTCTAATAAATAATTGTAGGGAACATATAGATTGAGCAATTGTCTACTTGCTTTTCTAAAATTCTCGAGAGCCTCTTTAGTGACTTTACATAGAATCTAACTATTTTTTTTTCCCTCCATAAGAATACAGTAATGATAAAAAACCTATAACTGCATAAAGAAAAATTACAAAGCAAAATAGAAACTCCTGAAAGCAAATATTTTATCAATCCAGTTAAGACCTAATGTTAAAGGACCATAAAGATACAAAAACAAAAGAAAGATTAGCCAAAAATATTGCAGTATACACCTTTCCCTGACTTCTACATCGCTGGAACCACCTCCTTAGTCACCACGCCTTTCAAAAGGTTTCCTGGCATCAGCATCACCTGATGCCCCATGACCACCAAAAATTTTCACATTTCCGTACAGGTTCCCATTGTCTATTGAGTCTGTGTTGTAAACTCGGCTTCAGTTTTTTCATTTCCGACTACTCAATGAAGACAAACTTATGTATAAGGATACATTAATATTTAAAACAGTGATGATTTGAATGTATACATAGTAGATGGGTAGCACCTACCTGGAACTTATTTTACTGCAATTTGGAGGAAATAATAAAAAGGTCGTTTCAAGGGGTAAATATAACAAAGCAAGAATTGATAAAAATATGCGAGTGTCCATAAACCAAAGAATATTTTTTGATAAGAAAGAGAATCCCTTCTATGTATACAAGTTGGAGATTCCCCCTTCAACTTATATAATTTGAAGCAGCAGAAATGACGGAATAAGAGTATACCAAGTATTATCGAAGATGATGTTAAAAATAAGAACAAAGTAGGCACTCTGTCCTACACTCCTAATCAATGAACTTTTACATTCACAATCAAAATTTTAACTTATAGACATTCTTGGTATAGTTATCTTACAATTAAGAGGTTATTTGTTGCAAGAACACTTGGTTATTCCACATATTTCAAAGTAATATGATGAAAATGTTACATAGACCTCATTTATTTTCAGTTTTTTCCTTCCCCTGACATACAATATGGGTGTTCAAAGAAAACCAAGCGAAATAGAGGTTAAAGATCTGTGGGAAATTAGAACATAATGTCTAAAAGGTAAATAGTTGCGCAAAGTACTTATGATTGGTTTCATTATTTAATTGAGGACTTCACAAAGCACAAAACATTTATGCAGATTCAATTATTTCTTTCTACCCAAAAATTTATTAGAATTAAGTTTTCCCAAAATTTTATGGAAACAAATTCAAGCAATTGGGACATTGTTACATAAATTTAGTAAAAACATATTCAAAAGTATAATATAATTTTTCTAATAAGTCTTAAACCCTTAAAGCAAATAATCATAGAATAATCAATGGTCTTAGGAGAGAAACAAGAAATCATATATTTATACATTAATCAAAATCCTTGACTTTTTTCCTTTCTTTTTCAAATTAACAGTAGAAATAAAATAAAATAAAATATATTGGCAAATATTATTTAATTCTCATGCTTCGTGTCCTCGACAGTGCATTAATTTCAATATTTCCTGTCAAAAAAATTCATATACAAAAGCAGCATGTACCTTCTATATATATTGGACCTACGTCATCCAAGTTTGTTTATGTTCTAGAATAAAATTGCAAGTCTGAACCAATGGAAATCAACATGCATAAGGTCATTAGGAAAAGAAGAGAAACAATTAGAACTCGAGTTTAATTAGACACTGCATGAAAGCTTAGCCAATTACTGCTATATAATTAGACCTCGTGTCATACCTAACTTGCACTAATCAGGGTATATCACAGAACACTCCCAATGATTTCTTTTACCTTTGGTGCCAGTTCGCCCATACTAACGTTGCAATAGTTCATCATACATGCTCCACCTCAAAGAAAGAATCCAATCCTTGTACCATTGAGTAAGTGCTGAAGATGCCTCTGTCATGGAAACAAGTTTAACATTGTAAACATTAAATACAACATATATATAACTGTCTGTGTGTGTCAAGTATTATAATTAATTCATATAGTTTGATTAACTAAAACAAGCATATTCTTCTAAGGAGATAATATGACTTCTGGTAAATATCTGAATACTTAGACCCTAAGGCCTAAACCTATTATGACAAACCTTTTCAAAAGAAATAATAACAGAGCTGCCTATAAAATTTGAAATCTTAGACCTTGAAGCTCTAAACTTATATCCTCAAAATTAACTATAGTCTAGAGATATTTGGAACTTGTCTAAATGAACTCAATCCTAGTCGAGGGTTCTCAACTAAACTTAAGTTGGTATTTTTCTAGAATTTCTTCTATCTTTTAATGAGGACAACTCGAAAATAGTTCAGCACTATAATACCCCTTACTCAATACAAACTAAGCATAGACCATATTTTCACACAATAAAGAGTAAAAAGAAAAAAAATCCTACACTCTTTAAATCAAGATAACTTGAAATAAATAGAATTGAACAAATGGGACTTAAGCCTTCTAAACTCAAGCACACTCACCGGTATCAATCAAAAAATTCTTAACAATCAATTCAACACCAATGAAGGCTAGAATCAGGTTTTGAACTTAAACCTGATCGTGCCAATTGTACACTTTGGGCTTGTGTCGATGGTCGAATTTTCCTAAAAATATTACTCCCCACTGTAAATCAAACCTATGACTTCCTCGTTACCATATCACAAGAAGTACTTACAAAATAATGCAAGACAATGTAGAGAATGTTTTAGAACTGGTACATGTTGATATGTTGTTTAAACAAACCGTCATTTATTTAACAGCTACAAAAAAAATCTCTGTTACTTTCAAAAGTCAATTGCCCAACCCTCTATCATCTGTTGTTCTCTCTGTGTGTAAAATGAGTACCTATCACACAAATTAGAGACAAATAACAAATGATAAGGAGAAGAAAATGATGAAATAGCAGAGCACTTGCAGTATCAAACCCTAATTATTCACAGTACTGGTACTGCGAAAACTTTAATTATTAACACATCAAAATCATGTGATCTCGTCAGTTATAACACCTAACATGTACTGTAATTTCACATCAAATTGGTTACATAGAAGAAATACTCGAGCCAAATTGGCTCATAAATGTAACATACTTTAGAAACGCTAAATACACCACAAGAGAAATCAGAAGTTATAATCATTTTTTGAGTATGAAACCTTGATTTGAGCTTAACTTAAACTGAAGAATTGCCAAGATCATTATACATGAAAAAAATCAATTATTTTCGAGCATATGGTGGTCAAAGAAACGCTCTCTGGCTGAAGAAAAATATGCTAAATTATTTACCTTTTCGAGTTGGAATTCCCAAAGTATGTCCATGTTGTCAATCACCCGAGCTATGTGACTAAGTAAAGTCCATTATTAAGAACAAAAGCTCTCAAAAATGGCTACACAACATACACCGTTTCTATAAGTAGCACGTCCCATTTTCAAATAATTGCATACATATCCCATTTCTCAACAACCATTACAAGCTTCATGAGCCATCAACGTACTTCATTAGTTAAATTCCGCACAACCATTGAGCCCCTTCATCTTCCTTCACATTCATCACACAACACCTATATATCTTAAACTACTGACAAAAAGTAAACCTTTACATAAATTGTGTGAAGCATTACCATACAGAAACTTAGAACCCATGTTCTCCACCAAACTATAAAATAATAACTTTCCAGTCCACTAGATTAGAAATTTATTAAAAAGAAGGCAAAAGGAAAAATAAACCAAATGCAAATGAACGCAGTTCTAATATATGACAAATTACCAAAATTACAGTATACAATAATTACACAAAAATCCAAAACAATTGAAATAATCAAAGCTTACGAAAATATGTCTTTGAAATCAAAAGCTTCACACACCTTCGCGCAAATATTAGATGGTTCGAGTCTGAAATTGTTCGAACAGATCATGCAAACTTTCCGCTGGCTTCTCTGCATATTATGATTGCAGCAAGTTTGAAGTCCACCGATTGCTTGTAACCCAAGTTCGACGGGAATCGTCAGAACCAAATCGGACGACAAAGGAAAGAGTCGGTTGCTGGTAGGGTTTTCTTTCTTTTTTTTTTTTTTTTCTGAACAAGAAAGAATGATATTAGTGTTGGACTTTTCTTTCATTTGGACAAAAGATATTTTTTGGTGAGAACTCATTTATGAACAGTGCCTATCTGGATTGAGCGTGAACACAAGTGCTACAAGAGGGATTAGTGAACTTCCAGCTACAAGAGGGATTAGTGAACTTCCTATTCAACCTTTTAAGAGGAGGGAAATAAATATGTTAAAAATCATATATAATCTATCTGGTTACTGTTCATTTCGTCAATCTCCTTTTCACACTTGAACCGATTTGTAACTTTTCATTAACAGGTTTGGTACTTTACCTTTTCCACTACCTTTTATACATTTTTCAATCTATCTAAAATCTATAAAGAGAAAACATGCGATCTATGGCACCTAGCCGGAGATTTTCATCAACTGCGACATAGAGTTTGACGAGGAGAAAGAAGATGAATTTGAAAACGAAAAAGGATCCTTTACGGCGGTCGGCGCGACGGAGGAGGGCTCAAGCGTGAAATTCCCTAACTTTCCTTTCCCTTTCCCTTCCCCTCGAAAAGCAGCCCAAAACTGCTGATTATTTAGTTTTTTTTATAAGCACGACCCTAACCCTTTCTTGCAAGATCTGATCGAAAAGCTACGAGTCGAACTGTCTTGTGGGCTATCACACATGATCTCCTCTATTTTTCTTATCTTATTTTTTTCATAAAAATGTAATTTTTGCAGGTTAATTACTGAATTTGGAATATGGAGTCTTGTTTTTTGGTTAGTCTGTTTGGGTTTGTCTTACTTATTATATGATGATAAATTGATGTGTAAAGTAAGATAACTATGGAATTTTAGTTTTAATTTTAGAGCATATTTTATTTTTGGCGTGTTACGGTTCCAGTACAACGTTTATGATTTTTTTGTTTGGCTTAATCGCACAAAACGTCCATACGTTTGGCATGTAGTGTGCAAAACATCTATATGTTTCAATTTTTTGTATTTTCACCTCTATTTTAACGTTTCCTTGCGTAAAACGTACTTTTCACCTATTTTTAACGTTAAATGACCAATATACCCTCATATATAAATAAAAAAAAAGAACAATAAAGAATAAATTGTAATCTTACTTCTAAACTTTTAAAAAAAAATGCAAATGAGTCCAAAATTTATGAAAATATTAAAAAAAAAAAAAATTCTTTCTCTTCTCTTCCACCTTCACCTTTGGAGCCTCGAATTACCACATTCCAGTCACCAAGACCATCGGATCCGACCACCACCAGTCTTGCCTCGCTCTCCTCTACAACCTCCAACCAACCGTCAACCACAAAAGATCAGGAATCAGCAAAAAAATTGAGCCTAAAAACTTCATCTCCCTAATCTTTTTCTGCCGGAAAACCCACCTCCGTGACGCCCATGTTAATAACACCTCACAGGCTGCTCAAGCTCAACATGGCGCATCCTATGGCGCATCCATACATGGTCCTATACATAAAATAACATAGAAAATCTAAATCTACTGCAGAATTTTGAATTAGCGACTCGCGGCCAACAATCACAATTTTCGACGACGACAGTGGTCCCCATAATCGCAGACTACCTATTCTGGCATCCTGCCTTCATAACGCATCTATTCCAACCACGGGTCATCAGCAATTTGGGCTCAATGTGGATGAACGGGCTGGGACGTAAGGCAGTCTATTTTGTCCTCCCTCTATTGAGGTTTCTACACTAACTTAATCAAGTTTAAGTTGGAATTATGTAAGTTTTCAAGTTGGTAATACACTGGGTCATGAATCAATTGCATCAATTAATCACCAAATAACATAGGAGTCGCCGGAAGTGGGTTTTCTGGCAGAAAAGGAGTTCGCAAGATGGAGTTTTTATGCTCGATTTTTTGCTGATTCCTGATATTATGTGGCTGGCGATTGGCTGGAGGTTGTAGAGGAGAGTGAGGCGAGACTGGTGGTGGTCGAATTCGGTGGTCTTGGTGACCGGAAGGTGGTGATTCAAGACTCCAAAGGAGGAGGCGGAGGAGAAGAAAGAAGAGTTTTTATTTTTTATTTTATTTTATTTTTAATATTTTCATAAATTTTGGACTCATTTGCATTTTCTAAAAAGTTTAGAAGTAAGATTACAATTTATTCTTTATTTTTCTTTTCTTTTCTTTTTTGTTTGCTTTATATAGGAGGATATATTGGTCATTTAATGTTAAAAATAGGTGAAAAATGACGTTTTCCGCAAGGCAACGTTGAAATAGGGTTGAAAATGTAAAAATTTGAAACGTAGGGACGTTTTGCACTCTATTTACTAAACATAGGGACGTTTTGTGCGATTAATCCCTTTTCTTTCTATCTTGTATCCATTGGGTCTCTGATGGTATTTTAGTGGGATTATTCATTCAAATCAATGGGACTGTATGTGTATATCTACTCTTTATTAGCTGAATAAGAAAATTATGTACGATCATGTATTTTTCTTCTTTCTCAGTCGTTATATGTGACTTGTTTACTTTGGATCTGATTTCTCAGCATGGAGTTTCACTTCCTTCTTATCTCTTTGCACTTAGCCTTATCATGTATTTAAATGAATTAGTTTAGTTAAAAAGCCAAAAAGAAAAAGAGAAGAATGATCCATTGATATGTTAACTTTTCGCTTCACTTTCTTTTTGAGGTTTTCTTGTCGCCCAGTTTGTTCAAGCAGGTTTCAAACATGAAAACCAGATTTAAAATCTATGTGTTGGTCAAATTTACTTGGGTATGCTAAGTTCACTTATAGACACAAATATTGCACTAGGCAAATGCGTGAACAAAAACTTTTATGTCCTATGGTAAATAACATAGGGAATTTTGGCTTCTTCAGCGTTCCAAAATATCAAGTGCACACTGTTTTCAATACGAAGGAAAATATAACAATGACCCCAAAAAATGGAATGTTATCAAGTGCTTTTAGACTTCGGTTAATATTTCATATATAAACTTAATCTCATCTTCTTGTGAAAAATTACCAATTCAGCAATATGCACGTATGTTTACAGTATTTTTTACTATGCTAATTGTAATGAAAGTTTGGGTTGTGATTAATTTCTTTTTGTAATGTAATAGCCTCTCCTAGTTAACTTCGTGTTGTTTGAACTCCACCGTAAGTACTTATTATTTGTATCTAATTATAACATCATAACACCACCTATGGTGGAGCCACATAGGTTTCAGATTTTACACTCTTTCCTATCCATTTCCATTTCCCTTTCCCTTTCTTCCCTTCAAGAGCAGCTCTCACGGCTAAGGAAATTATGGAGAAATGTGGGTACTGGGTAGGTCCTTTTGGTTTTATAGATAAAAATTATGCTGCGTGCCATTTTTGGGATCTTATTACTTTCACTCGGATATTGCTGCTTCGTTGTGTCGTGTTACAATATTCCAACTTCAGGTCTTAACACGTACATCTACTCATCAACCTTCATCCAATCAACCTATGTATCTCTGTCAATCCTTACAATTTAACACGCTAACTTTAAGTTCAAAATAATGCAACCACGGGCACATACTAGTTTTTATAATAGTCTTTTGAGGTCAACAGAATTTTATGAAGACTTTCATGTAGAAGTCTATTAAAATCAATAAAGGTCCATTTAACTTTACAAGTCATTTACTTGAAAAAGTCTTTTAAAAACCCAAATTGATTCTATCTTTTAAAGTGAATTCTATATTCAAAATGGAAAAAATCGTGACATGGTAAAGAAATATGACAAAGGTATATCTCATATTATATTCAAATTCTCGATTAGGCAAAAAGAGAGCATATTTTAGAGCATTTTCTCTTGGTTACTGAACTCTTAAAAATCATAATTATATTTTTATAGAAAGATTTATTTTCATCTAAATTGAATTTAAAATATGACTTGGGACTTGATTTGGTCAAATGGTCGGCGGAACTTTCTCAACCCTAAATAAATAACGAATGCGTTCTGAGTTCTTACCATAGAACTGCGCGAGCATCACAGTAGCAGGCACGAAGCGTATGGCAGAAGGAAAAACAAACGTATGAATACATAATTTGACTTGTACGAAGGTTAAAAAAAAAAAAGGAAATATGATTGTAAACCTTTTGAGCTATATTTGGTACAAGAGTAATTAAATTGAACCAAATTCATGAATTTGACACACAAAAGCTAAACATTCATACTGCACTCTCATTTTGTTGCCTGTGCAATCATATTACTTATAGTACTAGCTTGTTCCTTGGCCTGCTCCACCAAAGAATCCTACAAAATTGTAAAAAAATAAAATAAATAAATAAATCAGCTATAACTCTTTATATAGATGTATTGCATTATAAAACTGTAAAACAGCCATACCTGCGCAGCTATTAAACGCGCAACTGTTTTCTTGCTCGACTCTTGAAGTTCACCAGCGATTAGAATTTCGTCCAGGATATAATAAGCCTGTCAATCGGAAACAATTCAAATGGCAAAACAAAGAACATCCAGTGGGTACACAACTGCTTCAGATTTAAAACTCCGTTCTCAGCTCACTTAGCCACCAAAGAATTTCAGAGCAACTTGCAAGTAGTTGAAACAGAAACAATGATACAATTGCTTCATAGAAAGAAAAACAAGTGGCGAACAAAATAATATCTCATCAAATTCTATCAAGAGGAGAGTGCAGGTTTTGTTTGATGACTAGACATGCTCCAACAAAATAATATTAGTTTTCTTTTCCAAGCGACTTAGGCCCTGTTTGGTACCCATTTCTAATCCATAAAAATGAAAAATATGACCGTTATCCATCACATCAAATCATCAATTTTAAATTTCTATCTCTTGTGTGGGGCCCAATAACGGCTATATTTTTCATTCTCATTCTACAATAATGTGAATCAAACGGGGCCTTAATCTCAGTTTGCACACATGGAATGCTTGCAAGTTGCAAGTGTCAAATGAAGGAAAGTACCCTATGGTGATAATCTGAAATTCCTAAAAGCCTGACAAAGAAAACAAAATTTCTGCCATATTTAGCCACAGAAAAGATAAGCAGCATCAAGTATTAACACTCCTAAATGCATCACACTAGATTTGACAGTCTCCATCTCAAAGGAGAAAAATAAAAATAAAGTCTTACGGTAGACAATTTGCCATTGCTAGGTAATTATATAGCACAACCCCAAGCAAAACATTGCAGCACTTCTATAAAGAAGACAAGCACAAGCATTCTAAAGTCATCACAAGGCACACTGAGGCTCATAAGATTGCCTCAGACATTTGGAGAAAGAAAATGTCCCATGAGGTGCACATTTTTTGATTTGGAGCATTTCTAAGTGTTGAGACATGCCTTCTATGCCCACGACATTGAGACATAGGCCCCACAGTAGTTGCTACTTCAAGGGGGTTTGGATTATTAGAGATAATAAAACAATTGTTCAAAGCCCAAGGTTAGTTTAAATTACAGAAATACAACCAACTCTAATTTCCTATCACCCACAAAGAGTGACAGCATTAGGACCTTCAATGTTACTATGTATGATTACCCATGATTAACAAGGAAGTTCCTATCACCCACAGAACGACAGCTTTAGCACCTTAAATGTTACTCTGTATGATTATCCATGATTAACATGTAAGTCCATTAATTTCAAGGAATTCAAAATATTCTTATCAAACCGATAACTAACATATTAACATCTGCCTATGTTCACATTTCCAAACTCTATGTAAACAAATGTGGATAACTAGAGGAATTATATGATAATAGAATACCTGTTTTATTTCAAGGAAAAAGAGCATTTGGAGTAGACTTGGACGATGAAATGATTGAGTGAACCATCTATTTTTATTTGGCAACCAAGTTAATCTACAATCTGTTATCAACTTTGTTATAACATGCTTGTTGTAGGAATTGGTTTTAGTAATTTATATCAACATTGTTACCCCTTTGCTTTCAATACACTGGTTGTGGGAAGACTACATTTACTCTTTAATTATGTGCTCGTAATCTTAACTACGGCTATATATGTCTAGAAAATGTAACAAATAGTCATTATACAACTTTCAGATATTGTAATACATTTCTATGTTGCTCGGACTCGGGTGTGGGTGTCGGATATGGGTACATATCCAAGAGTCCGATCCTTCTCATTTTAAAAATTAAGATATAGGGATACGGTTAAAAGGGATCCGAATTTTGGATAAGGGTAAGGGGACACGTCTTGAAATGTATTATTATTATTATTATTTTGTTTTTTAAGAATATTCGATTAATGCAAACGACTACGAT
>CAIGRP010087249.1:0-13444 GCA_903798385.1 Fraxinus cuspidata | reverse complement strand
AATCAAAATCAAAATCAAAATTTAATTTTAACTTTTACAGGGTCCACAACTTTTCAATTACATATTTCATCAATTTTCTCAAAATCTGTAGAAATCTTATATTTTTCTCAAAACCAAACAGGGGCTATCTATAATGTAGCTTTTTTACTCTATGGTTAGCTCACGAACATCATCGATCATTGAACGGTGTCTTGATAGAGTTGGTAGTATATCTAGTGCAGCGAGACGTCCTTCAACCTAATCACAAAAAGGAGTTCAACGTCCCATTCCAATTTTAACGAAACAAAGAAGACTTGAGGATATGTTTGACAAGTGTTTATAACTCATTTATAAACTGTCAAAAAAGAGTTAAACCAATTTTTATTCATACATTTAATAGAATTTACAAGTATTATTTACTTATCAATCACTTATTTTTATTTATTTATTAACAAAATTGTTTATAAATACTTTTCAAACAAGCACTAAGTTTAGGACTTAAGAATCCAAACTTAGTTGTGGGGGATTATGAAGATTTGTCACTTCTAGTGGGTTGATTCTGGTCGACGTTAAAGTACTCTTGTATTCAAGCGAGTAATAAATGAAAAAAATTGACTTGTTTTAAAGAAAAATAAAATTGTTAAAAACCAATAGTAAAATTTGTTAATTCTCTATTGAAACACCAATTATCTAACATTTCTCTCTTTTTGTTATTTTTCACACAGGAAGACTTGGTCTCATTTGAAAGATCCCCAACCTTTTGACTTAAACTATTGGATGCGTATTGGTCTAAATATCTAGTAACTTAATTTGAAAAAATACATCAAATTTATTATAGAAAATTATAGTAGGATCCTTAATCTTTGACAAATACAGCACTTGAATCTTCAACCATGTTTACATGTTAGACATTTCATCTTCGGTGTACCGTGCGCATAAGTCTATGTAGTTTCTTTTTCGAGAGTTTTTTTAATCTACCTCCTAAACTAGGAAAAATAAAAAGAAAAAACACTCTCCTATCTCCTCCTTGGATACCCCATTTCAAATAATTGCTTAATTTTTTAAAGGTTGAAGATCGGTACAAATTTGTTAAGCAATACAATAGAAAAGGTCGTGTCCGGAGTAATGTGACAGCAAATAAATAATGTAAAGCAAGTGACCTACTTGTTTGTTGCAATATATAAAACGTGAATAGTAATAGTAGTATAGTTAATGAGAATTAATGAAGTTGGACAAATAATTGTATAGTGTCCAAATAATATTTTGAATAATACTAAGTTGCTCAAACCGCAAATAGAATTAGAAGCCTCGTGCTGTACAAAACAGCTGGCTGCGGCTGCTTTGGTCCTTAACGAAAAAACTACTTATAAATACTGTACAAGGACGAGTTCACATGAATTCAACCAGATTATTAATGGGCCCCCACCTCACCACGAATAATTTTTATTTGAATGAAAAACTCAAACATGGGAAACTTCTAGGTATCCACCAAGAATAAACGGTCAACAACGAGTAGAAAGAATAAATAGACGATCAACTCATTTAGCCAAGCCTTTTTGAATCGTCCATGGGGTACCTATCCTATAGTTACGTGTTTGGTCAAATAACAAAGCAAGCACCGACCCACAACTGAGTCTGCGTCTGCGTTGATATTCTGAAACAAAGAAGTGATTTTTCTTGTTAACCCTAGCTACTACCTAACAAATTCAAGATTTAAGATTTTTCTTCTTTTTTTCTTGTAGTTTTTGCTCTTCTTTATTTTTCATTTCTTAGAGTAGATCTGTCAGGTTGAGTTTATAAAGTGACACTGGAAAATAGGCGGACAGATCAGGAATTTCATGTCAGGTAGGCCGGGATTTTATGAAGAAGAAGCGAGTTCAGAAGGTATGAATCCTTCATCACACTACTCTTTCTTTCCCTCATCTTCTGAGCAAAAGGGTGTTGTACCTTACACCTACCAACCGCAAGAAGCTGAGGAATCTCTGAGATGTGCTCAACCTGAGCTCATGCCGGACTCTTCGCCCAACAACAATGGAGATGGGGAGGAGACTAATGACTCGGATGATCATATTGTTCTTCGCCGAGGAGGAGAAGGCAGTAGTATGGCTGGAAACTCCATCTTTATCCAGAGGGAGCACATGTTTGACAAGGTAGTGACACCAAGCGATGTGGGCAAGCTCAATCGATTAGTCATTCCAAAACAATTTGCAGAAAAGTATTTCCCCTTAGATTCGTCGACGAACGAGAAAGGACTTCTGTTGAATTTCGAGGACAGAAATGGAAAGCCATGGCGATTCAGGTACTCCTACTGGAACAGCAGCCAAAGCTATGTAATGACCAAAGGATGGAGCCGCTTTGTTAAGGAAAAGAAGCTTGATGCAGGTGACACGGTTTCTTTTCAGCGTGGGGTCGGCGAGTTGGGAAAGGATCGATTATTCATTGATTGGAGGCGCCGTCCAGATGCTCTTGACCTTTCTCCTCCTATTCCTCCTCTCTCAATTCCACATCAATTCTCTTTCCACAGGACTCTTCACCCGTGGAATCCTCTATATTTTCACTCACAAGGGCCACCATTGACCAGGGATTATTCACACTTTATGCAACCCAACGTCAATACTCATCAATCTCATCCAAATAATACATATGGATATGGTAATGGGCCTTACGGTTATAGTAGTAACGTTATAACCGGAAACCCTTGTTCCACTGGCTCGATAGTCTATGTTAGATCGGCTGCCGGAGCTGGAGCTGGAACTGGAACTGGAGCATTAGACCCACATCAGCACGGAATGGTGCAGATGCATAGGGGAGGTGGGGTTGGGGTTGGGGTTGAGCAAATGGTGTTTGAATCGGTGCCTGTGGTCCAAGTGAAGTCTGCAGCAAAGCGACTCAGGCTGTTTGGAGTGAACATGGAGTGTCCCATTTCGGAGTCAGATGAATGTGATATATTGTCTTCCACAACAGTAACACATTCAACAATGGAACTTCAGCCTCCCCCTTTTGATTCTTCTTCATTTCCTAATTCATTTTCTTTTCACCAGTCAAGGCCCCAAACTGTGCCCTCGGACCTGCTCAACAAGGGCAAGGGTTCTATGTCCTTGGATTTAGATATCTGATCTGAAGAATTCATGTCCACATTTTGAGATTCAAAAGGGGTAAGATCCTGCAGAAGAGGCATAAATCTTAACCAATATTGTTCAACTTCATTGTCCAACTGCAGTAGCGCTCGGAGATATTGTCACAGCATCACATGGAAGAACATTACACCATTATTTCAGAATGCTGAGATTTCATTAGCATCACAAAAGCTTCATCAGAGATGAAAGATAATTTCCACATTACTAGTGTTTGAGTTTCATTCTGTGTATAGACATAATACTACATAGATAGATCACAGATACATTGATGTAGATCCTCCAAGTCCGTTATTTTATGCTTTCCCTAAGTTGGGCATGGATAATCAGAATGTAACCATGCCATTTTTACTATTTAGTTACTTTATCTAAATTCCTATATTACATAACTTTGGATCATCAACTGATATTAGCTCTCTTCCTCAATTATCTCTCTCTCTCTCTCTATATATATATATATATTGTGTTGGTTAACATAATGTGTAGAGAATTGAACTACTACATCTTTTATTACTTTTGTTTTTATTAGCTTTTGGTAGGTTGTTGTTGTTGTCGCTGCTTTGATGGGCACGCCGGCAGGTGTTGCAGAGCTATAAAAGGTACATCATCTAGCTTAATTTGCTTACATTCATCATTAATTTCTGCAGGCTTCATTCCGTCTCTTTGTTACTTTCTCTTCCTTTTTTCCACAATTGTTGGTTTATATATAACACATTCTTTCTTTCACTGACCTTGTTTTACCATCAAAGTTACAATAGGCCTGTGATTCTTCCATTTAAAGGTGCACTAGCATAATAGACCTGGGATGATCACATTAATTCTTTATACTTATTATGTACAGATCATCAATATTAAAGAAGAAGAAGGTATTTGCTTTATATGCTTGCTTTCTTCTTGATTAATGTGGATATTGATTAATTTCTAGGTTCTTTCTTGTGATTTTCATTAGCATTAGGTCTCCCATAAGAGAATTTTTTTTCCCAAAAATGAAGTGAAAATGTAATTAGCAAGTCAAATTATATGCACAAAATGGAGCTGGAATCACATAATTGACTGTTTCCAGATTCACATTCACATTATACAGTTTAGTATTTACAATATAGAAGCTTGTGATACATCATATATGAGGCCATGGTGCGTTCCATACAATTTCACTTCTCATGGTTGAATGTACAACTTCAACTGAAAAAATGTCTGTATGCACCAATTCAAGCTCTTCCTTTCCTCTTGAAGGTCCTTCTTCCAAAAAACGATTGTGTGTGATGCTTTCCATGAGCACATCCATCACAAATGTCAGAAAATCTTTTACTTTGGGCATTTCCATGAACCATGTTCTTCAGTTGAAATGATTTGAGTCTATGAATATATATATCTCAATGCAATATTTTCAAAAAGCTCGGCTGTGAGTGGAAAGCTTTTGATTCCCCTCATTCTATTTATTTTTTTCAAAGCATCAATTCATTTTTTATATAATTTTTACAACTGTTAGCTTCAATTCACTGCATGTACATGCATCGAACTGCCCATATACAACAAGTTTTGATTAGTTAACTATCCTGATTAAGCTCAATACCTCTCTTTTTATGAACTCCAATGGTTCCTCTTCGTTTCCATTCATCAAAGAACCATTTCCCATCTTAATAGGTATAGATAGCGATGTATATATCAATGCTAATAAATTGTTTGCTACGTATTGTCAAGATACCGAAGGTTTTTCGTTTATTCAGATGCACTAGGAAGATAGCAGAAAGAAAATTCTTGTTACCTTCATTTTGTTTCACAAATTGTGTTTTGACTATTTTCACTCAATAATACTAATTCAAATGATTAAATTTTCCATTCCTTTGTGCCAAGATTCCACATTTACGCAACTTCTCTTCAGGCAATTCAATTTGCTACCTTGTGCATTGAGCTTTTACCTCTCTCAAATGTGTTTTTTCTCTTATTCTTCTGCAAAATGTATCACCTACTGATGATCTTCCCTCAATTTGTTCCTTACACAATGACCCGTAAATATAATTTACATTCAAAGACGATATATCAATCCTCTTTCTATGACATTTTATGTTGTATACTGTCAAATCTATTAAACGATAGTATCAGAATCATGGAAAAGATTGATTATTCTTTATGTTTTCATCCAAACATCTCATCTGATTCAAAATATCAACTAGTTGAGTACTAGTCTTGAATTGTATTAGTTCCTTAGTCTCAGATTTATAAATATCCCTTTTAAGACTCGGAAGATTAACATTTTTCATCTTCAAATTTTCTGGAAACTGACGTGCTTTCTTGACTGTTGTAGTACTCATGTCCCTTGAAAAAGGATTGGGGAGACTTGTCGGATGCATGATAGAGACTTTGGAAATTTTGGTCCAACGTTGGAGTCGCCGTAAGGTTTGGTTCTTTGAAATGTTAGATTTGAAAGAGTCTATATTTTAGACCAAGGGTCAATGTTCTCTAGATATTAAAATTTGTAGGGGACGTGACCCTACTTTTCTTCTTGAAATGAACCCTAATTTATTGCTTCAAAATTGCCATTGTAGAACTACCTGTTGTAAGCATTGTGTTGAAATGTAGGTAGTGTAATGCTAGTGAGAACATGCAGCTAAAAAAATTAAAAATTGAATTTGGTAGAAAATTGAAGCTAAAAGTTTATTGCAGAGAAGGAAGAATACAAATAAGATTGTACAGCCTATTATTTCAGATTTTTCTGTCCCATTTTAGCCTAATTGTGAGAAGTTTATGCAAGGTTTTGTGTACTTTAAGGTTGTTATTGGTACCCAGAATTAGACATAAAATTAGTAGATTTAATATGTAGATAGTATTAGGGTGAGCTAAGGTGGATAGTATTTTTTTTAGTTTAATTTGAAAAAGAAAAAAATTATTTGCACAATCTTTTTTAGGCTAATCGGATAATATAATTAGGAATGGGAATGTAAATTTAGAATGAATAAAAAAGATAATGCCAATAGTATTCTTTTGGACGAAAATCGTACAAAAAATATCCACTTTAATTCACGATAATACTACCTTCTTTAATTTTATGCACAATTTCTTGTATGGTCTAATTGAATGTGGCCAATGTAGCATAAAAGTGTAAAATATATGAACAGCTTATTATTCTATCTAGAGTTACTTAGTCCGTGTTTGATACGTATATTTTATACTTATTTTTAACCCCATATTCTCCTAATAAAATTATTTTCCACTCGAACTCATAATTTTTTTTTTCTATTTTTAAACATACATTCTTCAGAAATGTCACTTTTTATAAATCTATCAAAAAAAAAATCTACAAGCCTTTATTTTACCTCACATATTATAATTAAGTCAGCAAAAAATTAATTAGCCAAGAGATCCCATCAAGGCTAATACTTTGAATGGGTAGATAGCTAGTAATGTCGTACCTTGCACCAGGAATCTCTAATTGCACGTGAAGAGGTCGATGATACAAAATGGTGTAATAATTAGATAGCCAGATATATTTTTTGAAATTCATACATAAAGTTTATAGGATCTATCTATAAGCCTAGCTTTAATATATATTTAAAAGTTTTTTTAGAAATGAGTAGAATTAAAACATTGGTGGAGCTGCCAAAGTTTATACTTTATATTATAAAAGTAGCCTATAGCTAGGTTAAGTAGATATGTATGGAGAAAATTATGAAAGTTAATAAACTATTAACTGATCAGGATATGAACTATGCCACCATGGTGGCTTGATAATTATATAATTATAATGAACATACAAAGTAATGTATAGACTCGTATATATATGTGTGTGTTCCAACCACCATGATTAGTCCTAGTTATACTTTTCACTGCTTGAAATGAAGTTACTTTTTGGCTCATAGTCGTTATTTCATTATTGCGCCCAAAATACGAGTAGTCCCAATTTCTATGAATGTATGTGAAAGTGTGCCCGAGGCGGACACAGAGGGGGTCTTGGGGTCACGTGCCCAAGGGAAGACACATAGGGGTCCTCGGGGGTCACGTGACCCCCAACTTTATGGATTTTTCTTTTCTTTTTTGATAAAGTCCTAATTGGTACGGGTTAAAACTTAAATTAAAGTAACAATTAATTTTAGAATCTGTTTGAGCCTATTTTTTGAATAGACTACATTTTAGAATAGTAAATTGATGGAGAATGCGTAGTTAAAAAATAAAGAAAATTTTTGAATTCGTATATAATATTATTTTAATAAAGAATGTGTCTTAAAAATAAGAGAGAAAATCTATTTTGGAAAAAAAAAAATGGAGATCAAATAAGGGCTTAATAATCTATTTCACGTGACTCATAATTTTTCAACTTTTATCAAAATTTATTAAAAACCTGATTTTAATCCTCATCAAACAAGGGGCAAAATCAAATTGAACACTTTTTCCTTCCTCTTACTCTCTCGTGACTCTCTCTTACATCTTTTACTAAAATTTTAACTCTTCTAATTTTTAAAATTTGTCTATAATTTTTGTACAAATTATCACATCTATTATAAATCTTCACTTTTCAATTAAATTTTCAACTAATTAGAACCTAAATTTGTATTTTTTTTCCCTATCAAATTGTATATATAAAATGGGTATAAAATGATTATGTCCAATTTGACTTATATTTAACAAATTGTATTTATATGATTGGTTATTAGTATTGAATATTAGTTATATGATTCTTTTTTTCGATTACTTGAATTGATTTCTTTAATTGATAGTTTGTATCAAATACACAATAAATTTTTTCAATGTAAATATGTATATTCTGTGATGATCAAAATATTAATAAAAGGATTGTCAAAATCAAATAGATGAAAATGATGAGCAAAATATTAATAAAGGAACGTTTCTTAAACGTAAATTTGTGTTTTCTAGATCAAGTGTGAATCATTCAAAAATCAAAAATAAAGTATTCGATTTGTATAAGGTTTGATCATGTCTCCCAACTCATAAAGTCTGCGTCCCCTCACTGAGCGTGCTTGTAAATGGATAGATAGATAGATACTAGGTTGGGTCTGCGCTCTCACCTCACTTGCATCCGTGACTTTAATTTTAATTCTAGTACCAAGTCTGGGGTCAACCTACTCCTACTATGAATTATGTGTAGACAAATACATATGAATTTGGAGTCTAGAGATGGATTGTTAATAGAATCTAGACTGTGGGGTCGTACTTGTGACATTTAATAACAATTGTGTTACACAAACAGATTCTAAGACAAGTTCAAAAGCAGGGAGAAAACATGTCGACATATGATTGAACATTTTATAAAAAATAAAAACACAACACCCAATTATTATCTTTCACATCACTTTCTCCCTCCATCTCTATCATCGGGTATGTCCAAGGAGCATTATTTCTTTTAATAATCAGTAAAGCCAGCTAATGAAATAAAACAAGTAGAGTACATTTGCAGGATATGGGGCTGAGCAACGACAAGGCATAGTCTGGCTGTTTAATTTTGGCTAAACAAAACTAACGGAAGCTTGTGTGATCCCAGATCTTTCATGTAGTAAGCAAACTGCCAGTTGAGCCTCAACACTTTTTTCTGCTTTCGAAAACTACATAACCACACAGATCATAAGTCAGATAACATATGTACGTACCTCCATTCGCACCACTTTATAATTAATTCCATTCCATCACTTTTCGTAAACTGAAAAAGTAATTAGTTCAATTGACCGTTCACCAAACTTATCGACTCACACTCGTTCCATCTTCAACGGAGTTATTATATTATTATTTTCCCTTTTATTTTTATTGTTTTGCAGAGTTAAGAATAAATTAAAATATTAAATATGGAAAACCCTACGGAGTGATGAGTTCATGCTAGACCTAAAGAAATGTGAGGAATTAGGTTAAGGATGCAATAAGTTGACGTGTGACTATAGATTATAGGCTAAATCCACAGCAGACCAAATGACTGTCAAATAATCAACTTGAATGAATATTTATGGAATGTCAAGGCCAAGGGAACATTACACAGCCAGAAGAATATCCACTTTAATCCTCCTAGGCCTAGCTAGCTCAACACCATGATTTAATTATAATTTTTATAAAAAAAAGGGAATCTGAAATAATAAGATTAAATTCCAATAGGTACCGTACGTAGTCCCCACCCTATGGAGAGAAAAAGTTGAAATAATGTACATGTGATTTAGGTTATAGGCGTAATGAATGACGACGGAGGAAGAAAAGTAGTTTACGGGTTTCTTTTCTTTTGCCAAACAATCCAGACAGAAACGCGTGCGATATGTATATTATTATTATTACCACTGATTGATATTGGAATTGCATGGACCACGTTGATATTTTGTTTATTGATTTTAATACCTACCCTAGTACGTACCCGTGAATATTTCGGTCCATCTTTGGTTTGGCATTATCCAGTAGCTGCTACACGCTGATTCGAAAGTTGTGATGGAGGGTAAAGAGGAGATATGCCATAACCTAAAGTCCTGGTTAAGGCTAAGCGAAGAAGAATGGCTGCCTGCCTGCCTATACAAGGTACATCTAGCTAGAGTAGGGAGTATTCTGATTTTTGAAGTAATAAGAAAGAAGATGGTATTTATACAATAGATATATGGAACTGCCAAGGATATTTAACAATGACAGTGCAAAAGGCAGGCAGCAGATCCCAGAAAACAACCACGCAATTATGTGGAGAGAGAGAGGTGGTGAAAGCAACTAATCATACATACAGAGGCTGGCTGCACAGCACAGCCGTAAAGATGATGGATGCATGTTAGTCAAAAAAGAAGGATTTGTGATGAAGCAAGGAAGAAAGGAGTGGAATGGAGTGGGCCTGAGTTTTGATTCTGACCCACCTGGATCTGGATGGAATGGTATACCCACTCTCATTTTTATTCACCTTTCCTGCCCTCATTTAATGCCTAGTTTCTTGATTGTGCTAAGTATCACAAACTGAATTTGCCCTAATGTTCGTTACTCTTGTCGCCCGTGCCAGTCCCCCATCCCCACCAGTACCCCTCTCTCCCACTCTTCTCTATCTTTTCCTTTTTCGTCTCTTCTTCCTCCCACATTTGTCTTCATTCCAATACTCTTTCATTTATTGTAAAATAATGGATACTCAATATCGTGGGGTTGAGTATGTTTCGTGTCATCATGCGTCTAGTTAGGAACTTGATATGCTCATGATCGTTGTCTAAACAAGCTAGCATCTGATAACGTGGTCCATGTCATTATTTATTTCATAGAAATTTAATTTAATATTTTTTTTCATAAAACACTTCACACTCCAATTAAATAAGTTCGTATAAGCATATGTATGTCTCACATTCTTTCAAAACTTTTTTTCTATATACTCATTTTCAACCACATATTCACAAAATAAAAAATTCTACGTGTAAATTCAAAACATTTTTTTATTTTTTAACCACACAAAAATCACTATTTCAAACAACGTTTTCCAAAGAAATGGCCACCAAACAAGGGCCGAGTAAGTTTTGTTAGTAATATGTATATGGGTCTCCAATCTCCGTCAGTAGAGGCCGTCCCCATTGCATTGCAAGACATGTCACGTTTGTATATTTCTTGGTTAATGGCTCGTAATAACCTTCACACTTCTGCTCCTTCAGTGGTACCACTTCTCATTAATTAATTGAAAGCCAAAATCCTTATAGGCTTATACAAATCTTCAATGACTTAATATGTCCTCTTCTCATCTACTTTTGTGTGTGTAGGAGTTTTAGAATAAATGTAGAAAAGGTTCGGTGACAAGTAGCAATTTTTCTAGTGATTAATTTTAAGTAACTTCTTTTTTACCACAAATGATTTGAAGATTGTCAAACGACGACTTCTAAATAGAGAATATCGTATGTTTTACATAGAATATAATCCAATATATTAATTCATTTTTATTGAATTGACTACGTGACCTGAAGAAAAATTTACAAGACGAAACCCATAACTCTCCATCGCGAAGTGAATGTCCCCTTTGCATTTTCACTACTTGAACAAGTCTTATCGCTTATCAATTCGACGACGAGTTCATAGATTACTTTTGTTATTTAATCACAAATGGATTATGAATTTATAGGAAAATATGATCTAAGGAGAAATATATATTCGATCCTAACTATTTAAAATCTAAAATTGCAATATTGAATGTTTAATGAACCCACTTAATACTATAGTAACAAGTTGACCCATTAGATAAGAGTTGACCAAGACTGGATGAGACCATTGGTGCTTAAATTATAAGAGCCAATTGCATATTCAATTAACTAAGGACGATTTTGGTATTTTAACTAAAAAGAGGGCTAATAGATTGTTTGACTTTAATGAGGATCTTGGACACGTCATAGTTTTCTTGTTGTGTGTGTGGTTAATGAAGTCAGCTTTGTTTACCAAAACACATGATTATGTACGAATAATTTCAGTCCACTTTAATGTTGTGCAATGATATTTACAAACACCATCTTTTTAGCTTAGTGATATCGAACCATGTTTTTTTTTTTTATCGCAATGTCGTATAACATAAAAAATGAAGTATATTCCTATTTATTATTATGATTTCTATTGAAGAATAATAAATAGTATGTAAAGTATTACGTAATCAAATATACAGTGTGTGATTTGTTATGTTCAATTAGAATTTGGTTTCTTAAATTCATTTTTTCCTTAAAAAATATGTTTTTGCTGCCAATAACTAAAATACAGTATGAAAAATGTAAATTTAGCAAAATATGGTGTGTAAATTGCAGGGTTTATCTTGTAAATTTTCCTTCTAAAAGCATATAAATGACAATGAAGATAATTCAGTTGATGAATTTGATTAAAATGCATTGAAATTAGTAAAGAAAGGTTTCCATTTTAAGCTCTTTTTACCGCACGTCACAAGTAATTATTCACGTAATTTAATCATTCGCACATGCTGGTTTACCTACCCAAAAATTTAATAACAAATGTAAAAATTCAACATCTATGTTGGTTTACCTACTTTAAAAGTATCTATGTAGGTGTAGTCTTGCATGAGTACATGGCGAGGGTAGCTCCACAACACGATCAATTAACATCCATTTCTGTAATACTTATTATGATTTAGTACTCTGTCTTAAAATGTAAATATTGTTAAGAGAATTTGTCAAAATTTTTATATGTTGATTTATATTTTGAATATTAAGACTCGGTGTTCTAACTAAAAATATCAACTAGCTCAAACGTTTATATATAGATTTATATATTGGTATTTAACTAATGTGAGATTTATTTCTTAATAAGTCCACAAGATGATAACTCATTTGAACATACCAGTTTTGAAATCTGTGTGCTTAATTGAGTCTTAATTAGATCGAATTTCTCGTTTAAATTTAATGAATTTGGTATGAAGATGGTAAAAAATCAGTTAAATCCAACACTCATTGTCCCGAACGGGGCGAAGATTACTGGCTTAATTGGGTTTTGGGTCGGGGAACCCCACCCCGCCCCGTTTAATCCATCCCCAATTAAATAAGTGGAAATTACATGGAACCAAAATTTTAAATCACTATTTCAAAAATCAGATAATTCAATATTAATAATAATATTATAAAAATAATTTCAAACCCAATTCATTTTCTTCTTTCTTCTCTTTTTTTCATTCTCTCTCTACTATTTCTTACCCCCAACTTTTTCTCTTTCATCAACGGTTCTCTTTCTTCTTTCACTCTCTTCTACCCACTTTTTCTTCGCATCGGCGGGTGCCGGTCCGACGACGAATCCATATGGCTGAACAGTTGCTGTGAGTGACGAGCCTATCTCTGTTTGCCGTTGAACAGTGCTTGAGTTCGCCATGCATTGCGGTGAGCTCAGAGCGTCATGCACAGTGACATACGCTCTGGTCGCTGGTGCGCGACGCTCTGTGCCCGACAAGCTTTGCGCGGCGATGAATTTGTAGTGGTTATTTTATGATGAATTTGTGGTTTGTGGTGGTTTGTGTGATGGTTTTATGTTGTTTTGCGGTGATGGTAGTGTTGGTGTTGGTGGTGGTCACGTGTGGTGCAAGACTCGAAATCTGGTGCCGGAGTATTTGGTGATGCCACGATCTAACAGCGATGATGGTGCCAAAGTTTGGTGTGGGGTGGTGTTGTGGTTATTGTGGTGGTGAGATTGCGTTGATATGGTGTGTGGTAGTGGTTTTGTACTATCTGGTGAGGTGGTGGTGGTCATGGTAGTCGTCGTGGTAGTCGTGCGGTGGTCATGGGTAGATGGGACGGGGTGTTTGTGACCAACTATTTGATTAATTGTAATCAATAATTGATTAATTTGTGACAAATAAATAATATGTCACTTAAAAAAGTGATTGTGACTCACAATTTATTAAGTTGTGACTGATA
>CAIGRP010087238.1:0-11387 GCA_903798385.1 Fraxinus cuspidata | reverse complement strand
TTGATAATTTGATAGTAAGTTTGGTGGGAAAAAATGTTGTAATGGATTATTATTTATAGGGAAGAAAAATGAAATGAAAAAAAAATAAAAAATAAAAAAAATCAATGACCGTTTCGGTCCTAGTGAAATTCGGTAACCGTTCTGGTCACTGATTTTAATTTTAATTTTTTTTTACGAGTCACGAGCCCACGAGCCGGCTCGTGGGCTCTGCTGACGAGCGGCTCGAGCTCGTTTTTGCCTAGTCGAGTGGTTGAGCCGACGAGCCGGTCGGCTCGGTTACCACCGCTAATGTTTGATGACACATTTTTTTCAAGATTTGGTTTTCTAACTTGGACCCCTCTTCTTGGTTTTAGTTGAATTTCAATTCCCACCTTTTTTTTTTGGCGATATAAACAAATTTTATCCCCAATTGTAAAAAAAAAAATATCACTTTAATTGACAATTTTTATGTAAAACAAAGTCAAATGAACACCAAAAAATTTCCATTTTTTTTTTGCAATCCAAACAAATTATATCCCAAATTGTAAAAAATTTATCCCTTTAAGTGACAATTTTATGAAAAACAAAGCTAAACGAACACCAAAAGATAGAAAATTTCAACACTTTTCAAGTGAAAAATTATACATATCAAACACAATTAATTGACAATTTCTAATAAAATAAGTTCTAGACAATTCAATTCCTTGCAATTCGTTTTCTTTCCACCCAAATTCTATTTTCAAATCAAACGGACCCTTATTTATTTTACTCACTATTATTACTTATCAACAATTTCGTACATTTGAGAAATTTTATTGAACAAATTTTTGGTGCCTCCTTTAAAATGTAAAGATGAAATTCAATAATAATAATAATAATAATAATAATAATTTATTCTAACTTTGTTGAATAATATGTCAATGGCACTACGGCTGGAATATATTTTTATCATTGAAATTGAAAAAAGGTAAAATACTTTTGTTTTTATCATCTCAGTAATAGAAAACAAGTAAACAAAGATAGAGTAAATTCTAATACGTAATCATATAATTGTGGGAAAATATTGAAATCCTACGTTAACCACAAAATACGACAAAAGGAGCAAGTAGGAATTGAAGTCAAAATATGTTTTTTTTTTTTTTTAGTTTTTTTGAAACCAATTATGTAAAAGAAAAGAAATACTTTTATCGTGAAATTTTTTTTTGCAACGATTACTTGAAATATAATTATACCTTAGGCACCCACTCTCAAAAGAATCATAACTCTTTCGTTAAATTTTAAAATTTAAATAAAAAATATTTTTTCGACAGTCATATTGTGCATATATATAAAGTGTCTCGAAAGTGCTCATGTAGCCGGTCATGTGGCACTTTGCACCATATTGATCTAGCCACCAACTCTAGAAGAAATATGATCTATACTACAACAGGGCTTGTGTCGGTCAAATCGGACTTAGAAGTCAAACCGTCTAACTTAGTCTATGTGGACGTTTAAAATGACATTCAAAATAGCCATTATGAGCAAGAACGTTTGGTCAAGCTTGAGATAGTCCTTTTAACCTATCTTGAAAGAATAAATCGATATTTAAATATGAACAAAATAAACATTAAGCCATAAATATCGAACGATTTGGACACCCATAGTCAAATACTCACAATATAACAAATTCAACTTAAGATGGTCATTTTATCATTACTAGATGACTCAAAAATTATGATAGAAGATATGTCCATCTAGTTGAAATAGCTCAACAACTCAATCTCCATTAAAGGATAACCTAAATCCTACAAGTTAAAATAGTCCAGGTCTTCATCTCAAAGGAACTTTGACAATATACAATATTTCTCCACAGTATTTAGGTAAAAATTAAGATTCTATACGGAGAAATTTTATTACTTGCAAAATATTTTATTATTTTTTAAGTCTCTCTCTCTCTCTCACATTATTTTTATATTTAGCCTATGTTTGGTGTAACAAAATAATTGGTTTTTAGTGGATAGAAGTTGATGAAATGTGTGATTAAAAATTTGTGGATCCAATAAAATATGTTAAAATTAATTATTGATTTTGTCTTAAATTTTTATCAAAATTTTTAATCCACACCAAACAGGGATAAATGTTGATAAAATCACATAGGTAGCAATATATGAATGCAGATAGAACTTAATGGAGATTAATTTTATGTATGACCGTCTATTTAGCCCCTGGTTGACAATCAATTTTTGTTGAAAATAGAGTTTAATTTAAATAGTGATTTTTAAGAGAATGTGTGGTTAAAAAAGAGGAAAAATCTTGAGTTCACGTGTAAAATATTTTATTTGTGAATGTGTGATTGAAAATAAATATATAGAAAAAAAGAATTTGGAAATAATGATTGTCAAATAGGAGCCTAATGAGTTAATTAAATCATCAATCACTAACATTTGGATTCGGTTACTACTTGCTCACCCAGAAATAAATGGTTACCGAATGCTCACCCACTTTCGTAAAAAATTACCCATCCATCACCCGTTTCACTTCGTCCATCCAACTACGCAAAAATCTCTACGTGGCAGACTGAAATCTTACGTGGTCACTAACACCGTTAACAAATGACAAGTGGATATTAATTAAAACGATTTCTTCCCAAAATTTGAAGGAATCGTCATTTCCTTTCTTCAGTGTCTTCTCTTCTCCCCAATCCTCTACACTTTTCGCCCCAAACAAAGCTCATTTCAAACACATTGCATCTGGGAAGATTTTCATCAGTTGAATCCTTGAGCGAAATTGTTCCAAATCCATCCCCAAATTGAAAAACTATCAGATTTAGAGGAACCCTAGATTCCCAAAAAAAAAAAAAAAATCAAATTGTTCCAGTGCCATACTCGTGTCTTGATAATGAGGAACATGAGTGACCCACAATGTCCTGAAATGGTAGGCAACTATAATGTTGATGAAGAAACATTGTTGGTGGAAGTAGAAGATGGAGGACCACAAGCTTGTTTTTTTAATCTTTTTTGATGAAGTGTATAATATTGTGGCCGTAACAATTTTTTTTTATATCAGTAATTGATGAATTGGTCGGTAGTATGTTGTTGTCCACGTTATTTCACAGTCTTAGAAGAGGGACCACATCTTTATTGTATTTTTTTGCACTTTTTTTTTTTCTTTTCAATCTTAGCCTACTATATAAGTTTGTCCTCCATTATTTTAGTTATGTCATTTTTTATGGTGGACTTTAGGTACTGCACAAGCTCCTAAGTATTAATGGATGATTTGAGATTCTTTTGCAGTGGACATTTTAAGGACTAACCACTTCATTTACTTGTTTATCTGCATATAATATAGTTGAAGAAGATGAAGTGGTACCTGAGGAATACAAATTCACTGACTCAGAAGATGATGTTAATGATGATGATTTTCATTATGATAAGAATGAAAATGAACGGATTTTGGTGGGATTAAATGCAGATCATACCATCGATCTTTTGAATGCTGGGGACGAAGATTCAGAATCAGAAGACGCTTATTGTCCAAGTGAGGAGGAGTTGCACACAGACTATTCCTCTAGTGAAGAAAATGCTTCTCCGTCTATGATGCCGAGAAGGAGAAATTCAATCCCCAGTTAGAGGTGGGAAAAGAGTTCAAAAATATTGAGGAGTTTAGGCAAGCTGTAAGGAATCATGGCGTTGCTACTGATGCAAAAGATATGCGAGAGTAATGATACAAGGATTTGACGAGCACCAGTTTGGATTGCTTAGGTTCTTTGCTGGTGTAATTTTGAGAACCAATCCCGGGTCTACATGCATTGTTGCTATGCATGCTTCAAAGTTTCAAGGTGTTTATATTTGCTTAGAAGCTTGCAAGAGAGGGTTTTAGTAGGTTGCATGCAACTTCTAGGGTTGGATGGGTGTTTTTTGAAAGGGTCATTTGGAGGGCAGATGCTTGTAGCAGTGGGGTTAGATGCTAATGATTGTATTTATCCAGTAGCATATGCCATAGTGGAGAGGGAGAATGCTATTACTTGGTGGTGGTTTATGCAACATTTAGGTGAAGATTTAAAGATTGTGAATAGCAATGAATGGACCTTTATGACAGATAGGCAAAAGGGTTTACAGAATGTGATAGATGATTTGTACCCTGAGGCGGAACATCGATTTTGTGTTAGATGCATGTACACTAATTTCGTCAAAACTGATTTTAAGAGTTTGGTACTAAAGGAATACTTATGGAAGGCTACAAAGTCGACAATAGTGCCTGATTGGTTGTTTTGGATGGGTGAGATTGAGAAGGAAAGTCTTGCGGCTTTTAATTGGTTAAAGAAAAGGCATCCAAGTGAATGGAGCAAGGCTTATTTTTTGACAAAGGTAAAAAGTGACATACTTTTGAACAATTTATGTGAAGTGTTCAACAATGTTTTGTTGGAAGATGGAGATAAATCCATATTGACAATGTTGATTGATTGGCATATAAGCTTCATGAAGAGGGTACGAGCAAGGAGAGACGAGATGAAAAGTTTAATATGGCCTTTATGTCCTAAAGTGCAACAAAAACTTATGAAAAATGTTGAGTTAGCCGAGGGCTGTGAGGTGGACTGGTCCAGAGGAGCACAATCTTATGTTCAATGCTCTAGTGGGGAATTTGTTGTTGATCTTGAGGATAAGACTTGTGCATGTAGGAGATGGGATTTATCAGGGATTCCTTGTGCTCTCATGCAGTTGCTGCTATTATAGACAGAAGGGATGAGCCATGGAGGTACGTGCATGAGTGTTATAGATTGACTACATATATGAGTTGTTAGGAGAATATTATAAACCCTATCAATGGGACAAAATTATGGCCTCAAGTAGATGCTCTTCCAATCAAACCACCAGATTGGTATGTTCCTAAAAAGGGAAGAAAACAAAAGAAGAGACGAAGACAGGAAGAAGAAGATGTCATATCTCGTTCGGGGTCTAAAGTAAAGTTGAATAAAAAAAGTATCGTGGTGATCACTTGTAGTGTCTGTGGTTTAACAGGACAACAAGATGTACCATGAAAAGGTAAGAACACCACATGAGGTTTGTTTACATATGGAGTTTGTATTGTGTTTTCTGATTTCTAGTAAAATATTTAATGTAATGTATTACGTTTATACGTTCATTATAGGAATGGTCTTATGGGGATATAGATCCAAAAAATCAAGAAAGTTCAACTCACTTTGGGAGTGAAACCACAAAGGTCATCAAATCTACCACAATATCCTGCAATTACTAAATTTGGACAGCGTGTAATTTTCAGACGTTATAACTGATTTCGTTTGACCCTTTTTACAGGCCAAACTAGTGCCTAGGAGGCCATCTAGGGTGCTTCTCTATGAAGTGCAACAAGTAGAACCACAATCTAATTTTCAATTCATGCCAACACCTGGAATTGGTTTAACTAGCGCTGCACAATTTGCCAACTATGGTCCTCCACAAAGTGCCAGATATTTCAGGAACAGAGAAAGCTCCCCTTCAAATATTAGTGGTAGACTAGCAAGAAATACAGAATCAAGAAAAAAACAAAGAAGAGGGCATCCATAACAAAAAACAAAAAGGTTGTTTGGGGATCAGTTCCATATGTACTGCCGAGAATGAAAAAAAAAAATTAGCAACTCAGTAGTACATTAATGTTGTTTGATAGATATAATTTAGGTTATGAAGACGCTAACTATGTTTTGAAGCACATTCTTTTTTTTTTTGTTGTTGTACATATGACTGCCAATTATGTTATTTAAGTTGCACTTTCAAGTGCTTTTTACCTTAAGTTCTGGTGTTCATAAAGTTATGTATTTATACTCTGTCAATGCAAAACATGTGATTTGTAATAGATGATTCCATGTTAGATTTGGAAAGATAAAAGACTGATATTGAAGAATTGATTAGGAGCTGAAAATGTATCCATCCAAAACCTGTGTATTGTACAATGAGCTTCTACTATATACATACAGCAAAATGAAATCATTTCCTAACAAACTTTCTAATTAATTTACATGGAAATCAGTGGCAAATGAAATCAATACAAACTATACAAAACTATCTAACTAATTCACTTCTAGAACATCATGTTTGTTGCTGCCTTGTTATGAATCCATCTTAGCCTTCTTCCTACTGACTTGTGCTCCAGCTTGTTTATATCTTGCATCTTCAATATTCCACAACCATCAACAGCATACACATTCTACAACCATCAACAGCATACACAACACCTAGAGCATCACTCCATGACTCCAACGACATACACAACACCAACTACAACCTGCACATTCAAAACACCATACCTAGTACTTTTTTTTCCTACAATTCCAATCATAAACAACATCCTACAAACTAAATGACATATGCTTCATGGCATTTTTCCTGCTAACTTGTGCTCTAGCTGGTTTATATCTTGCATCTTCAATATTCCACAACCATCAACAGCATACACAACACCAGCATCATCACTCCATGACTCCAACAGCATACACAACACCAACAACTACAACCTGCACATTCAAAACACCATACCTAGTACTTTTTTTTTCCTACAATTCCATTCACAAACATCCTACAAACTAAATGACATATGCTTCATTTCAATCCATGGCCGAACTAAACACAAAAAGGCCGATGACATTGCAAATTAGGAGGAAGCCGAATCCCACTTGATATAGCTTCAAGGTTTGCAAATTGGGGAAAATCTGAGTTGAATATTGGGGAGGTGAGGAGGAAACGAGCTTCGTCAGAGGAGGGTTCTCATCATCAGAGTGAATAGAGATGTGGAAGCTATAGTTCTAGTGCTGACATCAACGAATGAGAGTTTTCCAGTGGTGGCTTATCGTGTGAGCTGTACAACGTGGATGAGGAAAATAGAAGCGCTTTGAGTTCTATAGACTCGTCGTCGATCTCAGTCGTTGCTAAGATGGGGATTACGGTGCCGATTAGGGATGGCGGCCCTGATTGGCCGGAAGGATGTGATAGTCTAGGATGGGGAAAAAGTGGAGAGGATTGGGGAGGAGAAGATAGTGAAGAAAGGAAATGACAATTCATTCAACTTTTGGGAAGTAATTGTTTTAATTAATATCTACTTGTCAATTTTTAACGATGTTAGTGACAACGTAAGATTTCAGTCTGTCATGTAGAGATTTTTTCCTAGTTGGATGAACGAAAGTGAAACGGGTGATGGATGGGTAATTTTTTTGCAAAGTAGGTGAGCATTCGATAACCATTTATTTCTGGGTGAGAAAATAGTAACTGAACATAAATGTTGGCTTAATATACATCAATATCGAGTAGATTAGAAGTCTTTCAACTTGACTGTCATATAGAATTCAATCAATAGAATGCATTTTAGAAACCTCATTTAAATAAATTTTTATTAATCAACTCGAATGATGAACCGTCCTAAAACCTGATTTATGAGATATTTATGATTTAATGAAATGAAAAAAATAATAATTAAAAATAATAAATAAATAAAAAAGAGGAAAAATATGGAAGAATCATAAATCTCGTGTAGAAAGTGCATTTGCCTTAATCCCTGTTTGGTGTCCATTGTTTTAAACCTTTTTTTTTGTTACATGATTATTTTCAATCACACGTTAACGATATAAAATATTTTGTATGTAAATCCAAAATTTTTTCTTACTTAACCACACATTCTTCTAAAAATACTATTCAAAACTCCTTTTTATTTTTTTATTTTTTTGAGATAATGGGCAGCAAACATGGGGCTCAATTGCCTCTCTACCAACCACGGGGCGAGTGAGTAGTCTGAACCGGAATTTGATTTGTTAGACTTATGATTTAGGAAAAATAGAAGAAGAGGTGGGAAAAACCTTTAAACCTGTTGCATCTTAATCCTTAATTTTCAAAAGGTAGCATTTCAGTATCTATCTTTCATTTTAATAGCACTTAGACTTAGTTCCCCATTGACAATTTTACCTTGTATTTAATTAACAAGAATTTTTTTTTTGTTGAAAACACTATTTTACACTTCTAAGTTTATAAAACAAAAAATGAAAAAAAACAAAAAGAAGAAATATAATATTCTACCCTACATGCCCACCTCCTATGCAAACCACAACAACCACAATTAATAAGTTTAATGTGGGCTTGAGAGAGAAAATATATTTTTTTCATTGTTATTATACAATTTTTTTTTTTGTTAATGCGAAGATAATGGTCAAAGTGTGTTTTCATAAAAAAATAAAAAATAAATTAACATCTTAGTTAAAGGTATGTATAAAATTGGCATTAATTACCTAAGTGCAAGTGTGCAACTAAAACGAAAGATTGGGGACAAATGTTCTAGTTAAGGAATGGCGAGTAAGGTGCAACACACGTCAAAGTTTGGGGGACCTCTATTGAAATTAAATTAATCAACACTGAATAACATTTTTCTTTCTTTCTCATTTATACTAATATAAAAAATACATTTCTATATAGTTTAATTATTGTTATGAATAATAGATAATATTGATAAGTGGACTATTTGGTCTTGTTAAATACCTAGAAAATAATAGTCATATCTGGATTGTTGCAACCACTTTTGTAAACAGCTTTCTACACCCGTATGACCACATTAATTGAACGGGAATATTCCTTTTGTTTTTTAAAAATTTTCACTATATTTCAATATTATCAGATTAAAAATTTTTTAAATACATATTTTAGTCAATGATTATGAAATTATTTTAATTAGTCAGATTTAAAGTGATATGCATATATTAAAATATTATGCTATTTATAATACAAAAATAGAGCGAAAATTATGATTGAAATAGATCATTGAGGCATTTGATTGGAAATTTATTATGGGATTTAATTGAAGGGAATAGAAAGAGTTGGTTGATGACCAAAAGGTTGAAAAACAAATTTTATGTCCTCATTGGCCCCAACCCAACGACCTACTTTGAGACATTTGTATGAATTGTGTTTGTTGGAAATTTACGATTCTAAGTTATTTGTGCAGTACATGTTGAGACCTTCAAAATGATACCCAATTTGCATATATTTGAGTTAGATGTGACTTGTGAGCCTCAAATAGAGCCAAGAAAATGGAACCCAAAGTTGGGAAATTTGTGAGCCTCAAGATGTTTACTCTGTTTTAGCGGTATCACTATAATTTACATATTTAAGTTTAAGCCTCATTCTACTCCTAACTTTAGGAATAACTTTATATTCAGGTTCAAGCAATAAAATTCCATTGATTTTGTGAGTTGATTACTTGTTTTCTGAAGTCTTCCTAGAAGCGTGGGATGGGTCAAAGAGGGAATTAAAAAGAGGGTGATTTTGACCAAGGACTTCAGGAATTGCAAAGCTGTTGGGAGGTACCTTCTAAGTTCATTCAAGACGGTTTGTGCATTGTGTAAACCATTGAAGTTGTTTTGATCATAAGATAAAAGTGTTCTTGTTCTTTTGTTTAATCTTTGGATTTGTGTTGTATGAATCTTTGCATTTGTATCTTAAAATAGGAGTTATATTTATGTTGTACAAATGATGATATGGAATGAATAAATATATTAGTGATTAATAGATATGATATTTATGTCATTTTACTCATGATTATTTCAGTAAATAAGAAAATCGTGGTGTATCAAATACTTATTGTGGTGGTAATATAACCACTTTATCATAAATGTTGTGACCAAAAAAAAAAATACAAAATTGAATAAAATTCCATGAATGCCCTTCCTACCATTGTCCCATCCGCTCCAAGTTCCCACCACTTTTATAGCGGGCTCATTTGGCTCATTACGCCACCAACCACCTTCTTATGGACCCCTTTGCCACCATCAATCCTACCTTACTTGTTAAATGATAGAATCCTACATTGAATGAAGATGAAAATATTAGACCAATTTATTAGGGTTTGTGTTACCCCTCTGAATAAGTTTGACCTTTTAAGATGAAACTCCAATTCTTAACATGGTATTAGAGCCTAGTAAGCTCCAACGAGCAATTCGATCCGATTAACACTCAAAAAAATTGAGCACACGAATTTCAAGATTGGTCTATTCAACAAGTATCGAACACGCAAGATAATGAATAAAACGTGAATGTGTAACGGAATCAGTGTCAAGACAACTGTGAAAGACAGTCATCTATTTTTTCATACTAACCTAATTACCCTCGAAGTTTTGAAGGAAATTTATAAATAAGCCCATTTAAAAGGAGAAAATCATGCAAATTTAAATATCTCCTTCCCCAAATAACCATTTTGTCACACTCCATTCATATAGATAACAATATACTAACCAGTGTAAGAATACAATTGCTGACTTGGCTTAGACATCCAATTTCACCCACACTAAGAATACAATTGCTGACTTGGCCTAAACATCCAAATTCACCCACACATTTTTTTTAATAAAATGAAAGCATTTCCAAAAGTATATCCGAAATCAAAGATCATAAAACTATAGTTCAACATATTTATTCTGAGGTTGTAAAAGTATTTACATGCCATAAAAGTCATAAAGGATCCCTAAAATATAATACAACTGGAGTCCACAAAATAACCTACAGGTCGTCATCTATGTATACCAAACTTTGAAATCTCGTAAGAGCTCCACAGCCGCCATGTCTCCTAAGAGGTTCCATGCTCACATTCAATGCAAAAACTACATAAACTAATGCTCAGTACGCAAAAATCATACAGATCATGAGTATGAGTGATAATAGTATATGACACCATGCCATTTACCTTTAACATCATGCTAAAGATGTATCATGCTCAGATATTCGTCAAAGTTAATTCGAAGTAATTTCATTTGAAATCGTTCGTTGGGCCCTTGACCCACCTACTATGCACCGGATAGAGCTCTGCATAATATCAATATCAATGATCAATAATCAAATGGTCAATTCGACATCGACACAGACGAGTGGACTATCCTCTTATGACCACTAGAGGCCTATCCCCTAACTGCCCCTATGATCACCTAATAAGTATCCCACCCGACAGCGCCAATAATCAAAGTATCACAAAGACACAGTTGAGTGGTCCAACCTCCTATGATCACCAAAGGCCCATCCCTTATCCATCTTTGCAATCAACCAGGAAGTATAACCTGCGGTACCAAAACATATCACATAATCATGCCTCAGTGCCCTAGTAATGGTCAATAAAATTACGTGCCTCGGTGCCCTATTAGTGTTCAATAAAATATTTTATGAGGAAAGCTTAATTTTACAATCATGTTGTGCATGCTAGATTTTCAACCATGGACGTATGTCGTGCATGCACATGAAAATGCTCGTGAGTAACATATTTAATCAAAACCGATGTCAATATATTCCGAAACCACATACTCAATGATCATAACCATCCTATAATATCCAATGAGCTCCTATCAAAGTTATGTAAAAATTCAGACATTACTATATCGCAAATACTGTGTTCTTGCATCGTAGTTGCAAATG
>CAIGRP010087232.1:0-22279 GCA_903798385.1 Fraxinus cuspidata | reverse complement strand
TAGCTTGTGTAGGATTACACAATTTTCTTCGGAAAGAGTGTCGTTATGATGAATTTCATGTTGAACCTGATAATGAAGATTCTTCATCTTCTTCGGTAAATGAAGGGGAATATTTTGGACCCTTTTTTGAGAGTCAAGAACAAGAAAGAGAGAGCGCTAATGCATGGAGGGCTACTATAGCAACTAATATGTAGAATGAATTGAGAATGTTTAATATTTTGTTGTTGAACATACTAAATACCATTAAATATTTTTGGTAATTTGATTATATGTTAATTCATTTTATGTTACTTAAAATAATTAAAAAAAATTATTTGACATGAGAAAGCTGATTTATTGCTTTGCATTTTCAATTATATGAGTTATGAATGATTTGNGAACATACTAAATACCATTAAATATTTTTGGTAATTTGATTATATGTTAATTCATTTTATGTTACTTAAAATAATTAAAAAAAATTATTTGACATGAGAAAGCTGATTTATTGCTTTGCATTTTCAATTATATGAGTTATGAATGATTTGGACATATAAGAAATTGTTTAAAATATTATATTATATATGCTTAATATTTTATTTTAAAATATAAAAGTCTTTAAAAGTCACTAATGAAAGTCTACAGAAGTTAATGCAATACTTTTATTAATTCTTACCAAAATCCATAGAAATCACTTAAAAATTCACAAAATCCACAAAAGTCACTCACTTAAAAGTGTCTATAAAAGTCTTTAAAAGTTTCAATTGAATACACTTTTGTTCGTCTTCTCTTTTGTCTGATTTCTTAAGTGTTTGATAGCATTTTTGAGTGAGTCTTTGTGATTCATTTTGTAATGAGAGATTTGGGGGGTCTCTGGGTTAAGATTTTACTGTATATCAAAGGAGCTTTTCTTTGCCATTTGGTGTTAGGTCTGTGTAGTCACTGTAATACAGAAGCGTACAATACTCAGAAGGATCCTAACTTTTTGAACCCGGTTCTATGATACCTCATGCCATTTGGTGTGTTGGTTTTGATTTTGTAAAAGATCTACAGTATTATTTTGATTTTGTTACTATAAACTTAACGTTTTGTATATCAGTAGTATCAAAGCTCGTGTGGGCTGATCTTGAACCTTTGCTGGTATTCTCACTGTTAGAAACTAATTTTCATAGTGGTTTTTGGTACGAAATTTTTAGATCTAAAGTTTTTCCCACAAAAACCTTAGGTCTTTAAGCCCTGACTGAAGTTTCAAACTATAAAATCATTTTTCTTAGTTTGTGTTCGTTTGTTCTGTCTAGATCTTGTTCTTTCAAAACCCTAGATCTAAACATATTGAACGATTTTCCATTAGTGGCAGCTTTTGGTTATAAACTCACTCATTGATCTTTCTTGTAGTTTCTGGATTATGATTTGGGGTTGAAACCCTAAATCTTGTATACTGGTGAATGAATCTTGAGGTTTCTTGATCGGAACTTTACAACTGATGACTCCTTTATGGGTATTCGGACTCCCATTTGCACTAGAATTTCTTGTGGTGGTCAATGCTCCTAACCACTACCCTGGTTTAATCCTTTTAACTCAAACTCAACTCTCCATGTGTTCTTGCCTTGACTGTAAAATCTTGCATCATTTCATATTGTATTTCATTTGGATACGCGTGTCTTTGTGATTTAGAGGTGTTCCAAATTGAGTCTTGACCTGGGAACTTGATTCTCAAGGAATCCTCGTGAATTTGGTCATTGTCTAATCACTGGAGATTTTGTGTGAATATACTTGCATCTCCATCCATTTAAGTATATCTACATACATTGAGTGTTGGAATATCGTGTATCTATATATGCAGTTTATTGTTTTGATTATTTTTGTGAATCTAATATTTGCTCCTAATATTGATTGTTGTCATCTAACATGCGATTATTTTGTAATTTTCAAAAAAAAATCAAGTAATCTTGCCATTTTAAAGGAATAATAAACTCGATGTTTAGAATTTTTTAAAAATGATTGGAACAACTTTTGAAATAGGGATTTTTAATGGGAATGGTGATTTCCCTATATGGCAACAAAAAATGAGGGGCTTTTTGTACAATAAAAAGTTTCCAAATCTATAATTGGAGAATTGCCTGAAACAATTATTGCTGATCAGAAAAATGAAGCAAATGGATTTGCTTATACTTTTATAATATTGCTTTTGTCTGATCAAATATTGAGAAAAGTACGTAAGTTAGATACTGCTAAGGCTTTGTAGGATAAGATAGAATAATTTTACCTAGTTAAGTCATTACCAAATAAGTTGTTTATTTTAGAAAAGTTCTTTAGTTTAAGATCCCTTTAAGAAGTTAGTTAGATGATAATTTTGATGCCTTTAATAAACTGGTATTAGATATAACCAATACTCATGATAACGTGTCTGAGGAGTACAATCTTGTTGTACTTCTGAATGCCATTCACGAGGCATATAAAGAAGTTAAAAATGCCATAAAATATGGTAGAGATACTCTTCAATACTGATGTAGTCATGAACTCCTCAAGGATTAAAGATCTAGAACTGAGTTATGAGAGACAAAATGTTAATTCTGAGAGTTTATTTGTGAGAGGCATAGACTATTTAACAGGCAGATTGGAAATCAAAACAGTCATAATAATTAGGGAAATAGTAATAAGAAGAAAAATATAGGGAGGTAAGATCTAAGTCTAAGGCTAGAAATAAAAAAATGTTATGGGTGTGGAAAGATTGGTCACTTTATAAAAGGCTGTTACGAGAAGAAAAATAAATAGAAAGAAAAATTGATTGATGAAGGAAATGTAGTTGAACCCTTGGGACCAATACAGTTGATGTCTATGTTGTGACCGAATTTGTTCCTGACTTAGGTTCAATCAACATTGCTGGAAATAATTAACAGACCCAAGAATGGATCTTGGATTTTGTTGAACATTTCATATGACTTCAAAGAAAGATTGGTTAGTGAATTTTAAGAAATTAAATGGAAGTGAAGTAGTTATGGGTAATAATGTTACTTGTAGCGTAGAAGGGATAGGTAGTGTGACGTTAAAGTTTGAAAATGGTTATATTTATAGGATAGGTAGTGTGAATCTAAAGTTTGAAAATGGTTATATCTATACTCTTGAAAGTGTTAGATATGTACCTGACGTGAATAAAAATTTCATTTCTATGGGAAATTTAGATGACATGATTGCAAGGGAAAATTGGAAATGGCATGTTAAAGATCTTGAGTGGATCACTTGTTGTTTTCAAAGGCATTAAGAGAAATGAAATTTATGTCACTAAGGTTAAAGCAATTGTAGTTCACAGTGCTGAGGCTTCTGCAACTAAGATGGATGCCACTTTAAAGTGGCACAATAGATTGGCCCATGTGGGAGAAAAGGGCATCCAAATACTTCACAAAAAGGGATGTTTTGGGAAAGATACTATTTCAAAGGTTTCCTTATGTGAACATTGCACTTTAGGCAAGTAACATAGGCTCCATTTTAACATTGGAAAGCATAAAATCACCTATGTTTTGAGTATATACACTCTGACCTGTGGGGGCCTTCCTATGTCATCACTCAAGTGGGAAATAAATATTTTCTCTCATTGATTAATGATTTTTCAAGAAAAGAGTGGGTGTTCTTACTAAAATAGAAATATGACACTTTTGATAAATTTAGAACTTGGAAAACTCTTGATGGAAAATCAAGTTGGTAAGAAAATAAAGATTTTAAGGACTCATAATAGCTTAGAGTTTTGCAATTCTGACTTCGATCAATTTTGCAAACAAAATGGAATTTCTAGATATAAAACTATCAATTATGCTCCTAAGCAAAATGTAGTTACTGAAAGAATGAATATGACTCTTTTTGAGAAAGTTAGAAACATGATGATTAGTTCCGGGGTTACAAAGACCTTTTAGGGTGAAGTTGTTATGATAGCCATTCATATATAGTCAATAGGACTCCTTTCAGTGACTTAGATGGTAAAACACATGAAAAGGTATGAAATGGCAAACATGCTGACTACTCTTTAATGAGAACTTTTGGCTGTTCAGCCTTTTCTCATCAAAATATTGTGACCCTAGATCTCAAAAATGTGTTTTTCTAGGATATCCTGAAGAGGTGAAAGGGTATAGATTATGGGTGAGAGGCCTAGGAGGTTTTTAAATCATTACCAGTAGGGATATGATCTTCAATGAATCAAATATGCCTTGTTTAGGTCAAAATGAGACATTGAAAAACTTGGAGGGTTGGGAAACTTCTAAGACCAAGCTGTAGGTAGAGCTTGGCCCCGCAACTCATTTGGAAATAAATGAGCAGGTGGAAGGATAAGAGGAATTATAGAATATCCCTGATTCTGGTGAAACTTAAGTAAATGATACTAAAGTTAAAAATGCTGAAGAAGCTCGACGGCCAGTAATAGAAGGTTATCAATTGACTAGGGATAAAAGTAGGAAGGAAATAAGATAATCGTCTAGATATAGCAATTTTATTTCCCTTGCTGCTCTATCATATTAGGACCTAGCCTTTAAAGAACCCAAGTTTTATGAGCAGGCTGTAAGCTGTAGACAATCTAAGGAGTTGCAGAATGCTATGAATAAGGAAATGAATTCCTTAATGAAAAATCAAACATGGGTGTTAGTATCCATACTTGCAAGTAAATCCTACGTTGATTGCAAATGAATTTAGAGTATAAATGAGGGAAATTCTGATAAAGAACCTTTTAGGTTTAAAGATAGACTAGTAGCTACCCAAAATAAGGTTTTGATTATGATTTTCTCTCTGGTTGTAAAATATACTACTATCAAATAATGCTTGCATTAGTTGAGCATTATGATCTTGAACTTGAATAAATGGATGTTAAAATTGCATTTTTGCATGGAAACCTTGATGAGGTGATTTATATGAATCAGCCTTAAGGATTTATATATAAAAAGAAATCTTATCATGTTTGCTTAGTAAAAAGATCTTTATATGATCTAAAACAATCACCTAGGCAGTGGTACAAAAGATTTGATAGTTTTATTATCTCTATTGGTTTTGTTAGGAGTGCTTTTGATCACTTTTGTATTTTAAGAAAAATTCTAACAGTGTGCATGTTTATCTTTTACTTTATGTTGATGATATATTGTTAATTGATGATAGCATGACTAGCATAAAACAAGGTAAAAAGATCTTTTGGTATTGAATTTGAAATGAATGACTTAGGTCATGCTAAGAGGATTTTAGGTATGGACATTATGAAAAATAGATCTAAACAGATTTTAATTTTGAACAAACTTCATATTTTGAACAAGTGTGATCAAAATTTGCTATGCATGATTCTGAACATGTGACATTACCTCTTGCTAGTTATTTGAAATTGAGCAAAGATTAGTGCCCTATTGATGACATTGATATAAAATGTATGGAAAATGTGCCTTATTCAAATGTTGTTAGTTCAATTATGTACACTATGGTATGCAATAGACCTGATTTTGCAGATGTTATAAGTAACTTGAGTAGATTTATGGCCAATCCTGGCCTCGAACATTTGACTACATTAAAGTGGTTACTTAGGCTTTTAAAAAGATTTTCAAATTTGGGTTTGTTTTGAAGCATGTAAAGAAGGTTAATCTTAAGGGTTTTGTGGATTCTAATTATGTTGGTAATATAAAAAAAAAGAAAGTCTACTACTTCTTATATGTTTACCTTGTTTAGAATTTGTGTGAGATGGAAATCCCAACTACAGGCTATTGTAGCCCTCTCTTCCATTGAAACTGAATATGTGGTTGTCATTACAGCCTTAAAAGAAGCACTATGGCTCAAAGGTTTGTTAAATGAATAAATGAACTATTACATCATGTAGTTGTTTATTCTGACAGTTAAAGTACCATTCATCTGTGTAAGAATCCTATCTTTCATGAAAAGATTAAACATATTGATGTCGGATTACATTTTATTGGAGATATAATAGCAAATGAATTTGTATTACTTGAGAAAAAACCACTCAATTCAATTCATTTGATATGGGAACAAAGGTATTGCCTTTAACAAAATTTAGATCCTATTTAAAATTGTTAAACACTGATACTTGCAAGTACTGTGTGCTAGTGCTAATGATAATACAAGATGGAATGATTGGATTTAAGTGCCTTTCCTACTATTGTATTTTGTAATGCCATTGGCATTAAAGTGGGGAATTGTTGTGGTGTGTTGCCAAATGGTTCTCCATAGTTGTAATGATAAATGGGCCTATATGGTCCAATTTGATAAGTGAGATATTGCCTGATAAAATAATGTTAATGGCCCACGACTTGGATTCATTATAAATGGCATGAAATCATGTTTGTGATTAGAAACTTTAGTTATGAAAAGGAATTTCCAATCGTCTAATTTTTGAGTGAGTCTAGGGTTCTCTCTTTGGCTTCTGTTTGTCTTCTCCTTTGTCTGAAACCTTTGGTTGGACGGTTTCTTGGGTTTTTGAGAGCATTCTTGAGTAAGTCATTGTGATTCCTTTTGTGAGGAGAGGTCTGGAGTTCTTTAAGTTGAGATTTTACAGTCTATCGATGCAGATTAGCTTTGCCTTTTGCAGTTGGGGTCTATGTCTGTGATACAAAATGGTACAATACTAAGAAAGATCCAAATGTACAGAGACCAATTCTGTGATATCTTATGTCATTTGGTATGTTGGTTCTATTTTTGTAAAATATATGAAGTATTATTTTGATTTTGTTACTGTAATTTTATGTTTTGTATACCAAATACAATTTCAACCGAGAAATAGCCAAGAAAATGCAAAATATTCTTCCATTTACTTTAAGGATAACAGCCATTTTTCTACGTCTTGAGGTAAAAGACATTATTTGCAGTTTTTGCTTTTTGTTGAAATTTTTTAATCATTTGCAAACCATAATCTTCAAACCATTTCTCTTGAGAAAATCAACGTCATCCGTCATCAAAACTCTCATCACACTTGGATTGAAAATATATTCTTAAATCCCATTATGGGTGTGTTTGAGCCACATTATTTTGGAAGAATGTATTCTAAAATAGTTGATTGATGGAGAATGTGTGGTTGAAAAAGAAGGAAAAGTTATTGATGTGATGGAAAATATATTTTTTTTTTTAAAATGTGTGGTTGAAAATAAGTAGAAGAATAAGAATGAGAATATTAATGTGTATTGAGCCACGTAATTTTGGAAGAATGTATTATAAACTAGTTGATTGATGGAGAATATGTGGTTGAAAAAGAAGGAAAAGTTATTGATGTGATGAAAAATATTATTTTATTGAAAAATGTGTGATTAAAAATAAGTAGAAGAATGAGAATGAGAATTTTAATGTGTACCAAATAGGGGCTACATGTACTTTTCCACTTGTGTCACCCAATTACCTAGCCTACAATTTGAAATAAGAGATTATATGACAGCAAAGAAGAGGAAGATGGTCATTTTTTATGTCCCTCGGCATTGATAGTTCGTCGTCATCCAGTTTCAGGAAGCAGGAACCTTTCCTTCAGGCTTGGCAAGTAGATGATTCCCTCGTAAGTGTTATGCCTTAGGTCCAATCAACTTTGTATGTAAACACTTTTAATATATATAATTGATACTCATTTATGGCAAGATGTATTATTTAATTGAATTAATGTTCTAATAAATTAGATAATAGAATCTGTATATTCAAGTCTTGGTAATTTATTAATCACAAAGAGTCGTAATTGTGAGATATAAATTACATATGATTGACTCTTAAATCGTCCGTGGTCGTATGTAATAACGAGATACAGATATCATTATTACAGATAGACCATCACGTGTGACAATTCTTACTTGTAAAGTAAGTAGCTAATCTCATAAGTTAAAGTGTGGTGACACTTAATGAACACGTGAATGTTTTGTTATAGAACAAAACATTGGAGACCCGCTGGGGAAATTCCACATGGATAACTATCTGAGTGTCAATGGTTAATCTCTAACATTCAGTAGTGGAATTGGTCAATTGACTTGAGATCGTCATAGTGCCTTATATGAGGACAGTCATACTTTGGTGATGTTGGATGTTGCTCTGCTAAATATCGCTAATACGATATCGTTCATGGTATGTTAAGAATCACATAAAGGTTGTGAATGATAAATAGATGATTCGTCACTTTTAGATAGTTAGAGATTATGATCTACATTTCATTCAGTTAAGTTAATAATGAAATCCTTGGCCAAGGTGTACTCATAAGTCAAAACGGAATTTTTGACTTACATAAACTTAATAGTAAGAAGAAAGATATGATCGATTATTGAGATTGACACACGTCAATATATCATAATTAATCGGATCATATTGACAAATAGATTATAGTTCACGGTAAATGAACTACTTTGGTTTTGTCATTTTTTATCACATGTATTGCCCTAACACTAATTACATGTTAATTTGGGACGACGAATGTGAATTGGTGATAAATTAAAAGGGATGACTTAATTTATCGATTTTGATTAGATCAAAATAATAATTCACATCGTTAGGTATCATGATCGGGAACCTGATGGGTCACACACACAAAAAGAACCAGAAGAATGATATTCACCAATTAATTAACTAACAAGTGTTGGAGAATTAATTAATTGGGTTGCCTGCTAATATGCCCGAGTTAATTAATTGGATTAATTAATTCATGGACCAAATTTAATTAATTGGATTAATTAAATATTATATCGGGTTAAGTTTAAGATATATGTTGAGCCCACTTGGACTTTTATAAATATGTTGCTAGGGTTTGAAAATAAACAATAAGTGTTGACCCCAAAAATTGTATCAATGATGTGACCAATAGATCCCAAAACCCCTCACGTCCACGTAAGTTAAATCTTAACACACTTAGACAAGTCGTTGGTTAATCACGTGCACCTCAAAGGTTGAGTCAGCTAAATAAATAACTTTGGGTGTGGGGGAGCTTAGAACGTGAGCCTCTAATCGATAGAAAAGGTGGTCGGCTTGGGAATAGAATACTGAGAGGTATATGTAGCAAGAATATGGGCTTGAGAGTTTAAACTTGTATTATTCTTGAATGACGCTAAGTGTGAGCTTTTATATTTGGGTACGATGAATGGAGCCCCTTAGATGATAATGCACGTGGCACCATCCAAATGATTTCCCTTTCTTGTCATCTATATCAATCAATTCCAGTCTTAAATGCTAAGACCACTTTTGCATCCAAAAAGCCTAGCCTGTGCATTAGATTTGACCACAGAGGCGTGGGACGGCGGCGATGGCAGTGAGTTATCTTGTCAATCTTTCAACACAAGATCTGTTGGAGATCCTGCCACTGCCTCACCTAGACAAGTTCTTACGTCGAGGGTCTGCATGCAATGGGTCGATCCATTCTCGTTTCATGGGTAGAAGAAGGTCGCCCACACTTCGATTTCGTCGCTCCCAGATAATTGGGTCGTCCTGCCTCATTGTTGGCCTCCAAGCTATTTGCCACATAGCTTAGCTAATGCCACATGATGTCTTGTGTGGCTCTTATTTTATTCATGCGTAACAACAGTTCCCGAAGTCTGGTATGATTATTTATATAATGCATGAACTTTCTAATTTTAGGAAAGAGAGATCATATTAATTGAAGCCTTTGATAAGGTTAAAAGATGCTTGGCGAGGCCCTTGAAGCATATATCGAGCTCCTTTAGGAGATAAAGCCTGTGATAAGGTGAAAAGGTGCTGGCGTGGCCCTTGAAGCATATGTCGAGCCCCTTTAGGAGCTAAAGCCTATGATAAGGTTAAAAGGTGCTTGGCGAGGCCCTTGAAGCATATGTCGAACCCCTTTAAGAGCCTAAGCCTGCCAGGTGGTGTGCTCTAATGATTTAAAATGCATGTTGATTCCCCATAAAAAAACAGCTGGATGGTGTGACAATTTCCCAGGCTTTCACTACGTGCGCATTTAATGCGCAATGATGATGACCTTTTATATCTGGCAGGGTTTACGCGAGTTTACGGTACATGTTCAGCATGACTTCATCTGAGCCTTTGGTTTGAATTTTTAGAAAGTGCCCTTTGGTATTATCGTGGCAGATGAGATTATAGGTAGATGGCTCAGATTAAAGTGGAGGAAGATCCAAGGGTGAGGGTTCATTCACTACGTACATAAAAGGTAGAAGACCTACTTTTTCCTCATTTTTTTCACCTTGCGAAAATTATAAACTTGAGTGCTTAAAAATTTTCCCGCTTCTTTCAGCGTTTTTCTACTATCTCCGGTGAACAACTCCGTTTTTTCTTATTTCAAAGTTTCCCGGATCTTGTGTCTAATGTTTGTGTAAGTATCTATTACTGTCGAGGCTTTTCTTTCCTTTATCTTAGAAGGCTTCTTCATCAAGAAAGAACATTTCTGAGAGGTCCTCTGGGGCAAACATGGCGTTGATTTGCGCCGAGGCGGGGTATTCCTCCAGTGATTCCCACTGAGTCGATCATGGAGGCAATTGGGGGCTCTCATAGTGCATGGATGATGCAAGAGGGCCTATAGACTATAACATCAGATGTGGGCCTCTTTCTGGCCTACAGATATATAAGAGAGTAAGCTCGAGAGGTTCAGGGAAAGGTTTAGGATTCCAGATAACATTGAGATGTTAGTGCTGACCCTCGAGGAAAGAGCTTGTTTCCCCAGGGAAGGATGTGTAGCGGTGTGTGAGGTGATCTTGGGTGGAAGGATGAAACTGTCCCTATACCCACTCTTTAGGTATATCCTTAGACATTATAACCTAGCCCCCACCCAATTAGTGCCAAATGCATGGAGCCAATTAGCGGGGGCCTTCCTTCTTTGGAAAGAGGTCACCATTGACGAGGATATGCTCCCACATGTTTTCTAAACCATCTTCCAGCCTCGAACCTTTAGTGGGGAGAGTGACTGCAAAATGTGGTACTACATAAACCCCTGGGGCCCATACTCTCCTTTCATTTAGGGGACCCCAACCTTCATTAAGAATTGGAAATCATCCTGGATTTGGGTTAGGAGTAGCTGGCAGATAATGGAAGGAGATGTGGTCCCAGAGATCACCGTACCGACCCAATATCACGAGTATAGTGAGTTGAGCCTCATTTTGGCTTGTTATTTTTTTTATTACATTAGCTTCATCTTATTCTTTGTTTGACATGAGTTTTGTGCAACTACAGTCAACCGGTTCAAACTTGAGCCTTCCAAGTGGGCCATCATCCGGGCAATATACGAGCTGCCTACGGAGAAGAGGAACTTCAAGAATGTCATCGACAAGAGAAACCTCTTTGTTTCGCCTCAACTGATTGCTACAAAATGTGAGGCAATGGTTCGCTTTATGTCTATTACCCACTCTTTTCCTTACTTTTCTTAAGTGTCCCTTTTGTTTATAGGGCAACACGATAAGAAAGAGTGTGTAAAGGCCAGCTTGCTTCAGCTGAGGAGCCTGTGGGAGGCTTAGAAAAAGAAGCCTCTGAATAGCGGGTCGGCCACTCACAAGAACCAGCGGGACGAGCTGGCACGCATTTCAAAAATGAATCTGCCGCCTCCTCCGGAGAAGAATGGGGAAAAGGAAAAGGGAAAAAAGAGAAATGGAAGGAAAAGGAGAAAGGGAGGAGAGGGAGATAGAGGTTGTCCTGGAGAGGCCCCCTAAAAGGAAGTTGGTGTTATCGAAGAATATCGGGCCTAACCCTCCTCCCAAGCTCCAAATCACCCTTGGAAAATTGATCCACCAACCTATTCATGCCGAACCCATCTCCTCTGTGAAGGTCGTAGATGAGGAGGGGGCTAACTTGGTGAGAAAGAGGCGAGGAGTGCCCCCCTGAGGGAAAAGGCTCAGAACTTCTTGGGGGAAAGGCCTGACGAACTCGCCTCCACCGTAATGGAGATGCTTCCTATGGAGGTCCAGGGGGCTACGAGGGTTTATCATAAGTACTGGATAGATAAATACTCTTCGTACGTCGAGACCTGTGATACGGTCGATATGGTGGAGTCCGAACTTGCTCTGTAGGCTCGTTCTCTAGGTTTCTTTTTAAACACACGGATGGAGGCGAGGCGACTGCAAGGCCTTAATAAGGATTATCTTCAAAGGGAAAATGATGTAGAGGTGACCCTGAAGTAAGTGAAGGCTGAAGTATCTTCGGCCAAGCAGTCGAGGCCTCCAAGGTAAAGCAAGCTGAGGCGGAGTCAAGGATGGAGCGACTTTTGAAGGAAAATAATGAATTAAAGAAGGAAGTCCATTTTTGTAAAGCTGAGTTGAATGCTTTGACGAAGCGTGTGGAAAACTCTGATAATCTGCGAAGAATCTCTTCATCAGTCTTGGAGGCTACCAATAATGAGAATGGGGAACTAAAGGCTCGTGTTGATTAGCTGACTGCTGAGGCCTCTCTTTTGGGTGAATAGCTAAAGGAGGTAGGCGTGGTGGCGGTGAATGAATATGATTTCACTTCCACAAGATGACAGAGTACGATGACCTTAGGATATATTGGAGGAGGGTTGCCTACAATGAAGTCTTTGGGAGACTCGCTGAGTTGCATCCCTAGCTTAACCTTTCTTCTCTAAAAGGTGAGTTTCTGTCAGATGACCCTTCCACCCCAGCTATCGAAAAAGAGGACTTAGTGGAAGAAGTGAGTGTCCATGAGGAGCCCCAACGGGATGCTACTGTATAGACTAAGCCTTTATTTTTGTAATATTTTTGTACTAGTCCCCTCTCCATTCTCCTTGTAATGGATTTTGCATTGATTTGAAGAGATGAGCATTTTCAACTCTTAATTTGAACTTTCAAAAAATGTTGCTAAGTGTTTAGCGGTTTGTGGGCTTGTCGCATTTAAACTCAGTAAGTTACCAATTAATTGGTTCACCATAATCGAAGTCGATAAACAATTGATAACGTATGAGCTCGTCGTACATGAACTAACTCATGGGCTCGCCCTTAATGAATTTACTAAACAATTGATAACGCATGAGTTTGTCATTCGTAAGTTAATTTATGGGCTCGCCATAATTGAATTTAATAAACAACTATAACGTTGAGCTTGTCATACATGAACTAATTCGAGGGCTCATCCGAACTGAATTTACTTAAACAATTGATAACACATGAGCTCGTCATTCGTAGGTTAATTTATGGGCTCACCATATTAAGGTAGCTAGTTCGACGTAAACGACATGAGCTCCTCATAATTATTTTGATTGGATTGCATATGTGTTCATCATACTTCAGTTTGAACACATGTATATGCATATAAATAAATGGGCTCGCCATAACCATTGTAGTTAACATATGAGCTCGTCATAGTTAAAGATAAATGGTACATGCATCAGTCGTATGAGGTACATCCTTAGATAATCAATCAAACTCTTGCGGGCTAATTTAGGTAATTGTAGCTGATCACAATGGTATAAGCTTGTCATACTTAACATATGAGCTCATCACAGTTAGAAACAATGGGCATATAAATTAATCACAAAAAGGGTACATAAGCGATAACCGGGGCCTTACCGATAATATATTCTTAGATGCTCAACATTCCAAGGGTGGGGCTGCACCTTGCTGTCCCAGTTCTCAATTAAGAAGGTTCCTAGCCTAATGTCGCTTGATATACAGTAGAGGCCTTCCTAGTTCAGGCCCAATGTGCCCACACCAGGTTCTTTAGATGACAGAAAAACCCTTCTAAGCACCAAATCGCCTCTTTTGAATGACTTCTTCTTGACCTTGATGCTGTAGTACCTTACCATTTTCCTTTGATAGAAGGCCAGTCTTATTTGTGAAGTGTCTCTCCTTTTTTCAAGAAAGTCGAGCTCGTATCGCCATATCTCATCATGGATACTTCGTTGAATTGCAAGCGGCGAGGCAAATGAAGGCCCACCTCGACTAGGCTCATGGCTTCGGCCCCATATGCCATGGAGAATGGGGTCTCTCCTGTTACGGTTCGACTGGTGGTGCGTATTGCCCATAACACATGAGGGAGCTCGTCTACCCACGCCCCCTTTGATGCATCCAACTTCTTCTTCAAGAGATGCTTTATAGTTTTGTTGAATATCTCGACCTGGCCATTTTCCTGGGGATGGTAAGGGGATGAGAAGTGCTTCTTGATACCCAATTTCTTGCATAGGTCTCTGAGCTTCTTGTTGTCGAACTGTCACCTGTTATTTGTAACTATTGAGTGGAGAATTTTGAACCGACATAAGATGTTCTACCATATGAACTTAGAAGTGTTTGCTTAAGTTATTTTAGCTAACGGTTCTACCTCGACCAACTTAGTGAAGTAATCAATGATGACAATCGCATAGCTTGCATTCTCGTTTCCCTTTTGGCATAGGTCCTATTAGGTTAACCTCCATTTGGCGAATGGCCAAGGACAGGATACCATGGTCAACACTTGAGCTAACTATTTTGAATGGAGGAGAAGCGTTAACACTTGTCGCACCTTTTCACGAACTGTATAGCATCTTTTTTCAATGTTGGCCAACAGTACCCTTGCCTTAACACATTATGAGCCAATGTCGGACCTTCGTGTGGTTGCCACAGATCCCTTCGTGGATTTCTCTTAGGACGTAGTCAGCCTCATCTCTTCCAGTATACCGTAGGAGAGGGGATGATATTCCTCTTTGGTAAAGTACCTCGTCCTGGAGTACATAGTGGGCTGCCCTACGTCTGAGCGTGTGGGCCTCTTCCTTGTTTTCCGGCAAAATGCGATCCTTGAGGTAAGCTATATTAGGTTGCATCCACTGTGGGGTTCCTCCAACCCACATCACCTCCTCTTCTTTGGCTGTGGAGTGCCTGTGGAGATATTCAAGTGGTACAATTTTGGGCAATTCCGAGTCTTTGCTACTGGCCAATTTCGATAAGGCGTCTGTGTGCAGGTTCTCCATTCTTGGGATCCAACTCAAACTTTTCAAAGTACGGGATCATGTCCATAACCTTCTTCAGGTACACTCACATGCTTTTATCTTGGCTGCAAAACTGCCGTTGACCTGGCTCACAACTAATTGAGAGTCACTTCGAACTATCAAGTTTTTAACCTGCATTTCTTTGACCAATCTGAGGCCCACTAGGAGCACCTCATACTCAGCTGCATTGTTGGAGGTTTTAAATCCAAACCTCACTGCACAATTAAGCTTGTGACCCTGTGACCTCTCCAGCAGTACACCAACCCCTGATCTCATTTCTCCGGCAGATCCGTCAACAAACAGTTTCCAAGCTAGGGGGTCAGCTGGGTCCATCGTTACATTGATATTTGTTGCCTCTGTGAATTCAGCTATGAAATCTGCTACTGTCTGCCCCTTCATTGAGGTTCTTGGTTGATACGAAATGTCGAATTTACTTAATTTAACAACCCATTTCAATTGCTTCCCTAATGTGTTTGGATTTTGGAGTACTTGTTTGAGGGGGAGGCTTGTCAGTACACGTATACTATAGACCTGAAAGTAGGGCCTCAACTTCCTAGAAAGGGACAAAGCGAGCATTTCCATATCGGTATAATGCGTTTTGGCTGGCATGGGGCCTTGCTTATGTAGTAGACAAGTAATTGAGTGCTGCCATCTTCCCTTACCAGCACCAAACTCCCAGCATCGGCACTTACGGCCAGAGATAGTAGTAATGTTTCTCCCTCTTTGGGTTTCAAGAGATGGGGGCTTGGCCCAAAATGCTTCTTTAGCTCCTGGAACGCCTTTTCTCACTCTTTATTCCACTGGAACCTTTTTCCCCCTTTTAAGATTTTGAATAAATGAAGGTATCTATCTGTAGCCTTGGAGATAAAGAGGTTCAGTGCTGCCATACGCCCCGTTAAACATTGCACTTCATAGGGCTTGCTGGGGGATTTCATGTTCACCATGGCCTTAATTTTATCAGGGTTCGCTTCAATGCCTCGTTGGTTAACCAATCCAAGAACTTTCTAGAAGCGATGCCAAAAGCATATTTCAACGGATTCAGCTTCATCCGGTACTCCCCCATGATCTGAAAGGTAGCCCTCAAGTGTTCAATGTGGTCTACAGACTTGAGGCTCTTTACGAGCATGTCATCAATGTATACCTCTATTGTTTTGCCTATTAGGTCAGAAATAATTTTATTGACTAACTATTGATAGTGTTCTCCAACATTCTTCAAGCCAAACAACATGACTTTGTAGCAGTATAGGCCTCTATCAGTGATTAATGAGGTGTTTTTCTCGTTTGCTTGGTGCTTGGGGATCTGATTGTATCCTGAGTATGCATCCATGAAACTCAAGAGTTCATGGTCAACGGTAGTATCAACTAGCTGGTCGATCTTTGGGAGCGGGAAAATGTCTTTTGGGCAAGCTTGGTTGATGTTGGAGAAGTTTATGCAGACTCTCCATTTTCCATTGACTTTTTTCACTAAGATGGGGTTGGATATCCACTTTGGATACACCGCCTCTCTGATCAACCCATTAGATACGAGCTTTTGTACATCCTCTTTCAGGGTTACGTATCTTTCCGGGTTCAGTGCTCTCCTCTTTTACCTGTGAAGTGTGAACTTTGGGTCAAAATTAAGTCGGTGGCAACTAACTCTGGGGTCAATTCCTACCATGTCCTCATGTTTCCGCACAAATATATCCAAGTTGTTAAGTAGGAAGCCCTTAAGCCTGGTTTTTCTTCTAATTAGAGCTCCTTTCCTATCTATAACACTCTCGTGGGGGTCAAGTGAGTTCACTGGAAAAGATTCAAGCTCTTCTACCGAGGTTGCTTGTGTATTTGATTCTGTGACTCTGGGGTCTAAATCCACTTCAATGACCCCTTCTTCAGGGGCATCTATCATATTAACGTTTTTCCCTTATTCAGGGGTAGGACCTTCTTCAGGTACGTCAACCATTTCAGCATCCATCGAAACCATATTTACACTGCGAGGCTCAAATTTCCTTAAGGAGTTAAGGTAGCATTCCCTTGATCCCATCTGATTTCCTCGCACCGTGGTAATTCCTTCCTTGGTAGGAAACTTCGTGCATAAGTGATGTATGGATGTCACAACCTCAAATTGTTTTAAGGCGAGTTGCCATAATACTCCATGGTAAGTAGATCAATGGTCTATAATAAGGAACTCCATGAAGTGATGAGCCTTAAATGAGGGATCCCCCATTTCCACTGCCAATGTGATCCTCCATCTGGGAATGCTATCACTGGTAAAGCCATATAAAAGAGTGGTCATGGGGGTGAGCTCGTGGTCCATCATCATCTTGTCGAAGGTGGTTCTGAAGAGGATATTAACCGAACTCCCATTATCCACCAACATGAGTCTCAGTCCATTTCTAGCTATGAAGGCTCGTATCACCAGTGCGTCACAGTATGGGTAATGAACTCCCACAGTGTCCGCCAGGGAGAAAGTGATTGGCGAAGTGTTCCCAGGTCCATGACCAGTGTTATTTATCAAGTAGTTCGCCATAGGGGGTCTATTGCTTCTCTTACGTAGTTCTTCAGTGCGTTCTTGGAATCTCCCCCTATGTGTGGACCACCTATGACGGTGTTGATTTCTATTATGGGAGCATTATCAGCATTTGCTAGAGGCTCTGTCCTAGGTATCTATCCCCTTACCCTATTTCTATATTCCTCGTGCTCCTGTCGAAGTGATTCGTTCCTATGATGTCGCCTTGTCTCATTATGCCTAGGTTTTTCCTCTCTTGCCTAGGCTAATGTGCATTTCTTTGTGTATGATGGGTGTTTCTACCTTTAATGCCAGGCCAACTGGTTCTCCATGATACGGCTTGGATAGGAAATTCTTGGTACTGTGGCTATGGGTTCGATAGATGTGCAGTACTACCTATCTCGAGGTTCTCTGTTTCTCCATCTGCCTCTTTCTCTGGACGGGTTCAACTGTCTTTGAGCTTCTGGCCCAACCTCCTTATACGCCAAAGAATGCACTCCATTTAGCATGGCTATAGCCAACGCTTGGCTTGAGGTGGGGGGTATTGTATGTCATGCTTGGGTCCATTGCTGGTCCACCAGGTGGGACATAAGGCCTTTCGCTATCTTTAAGGTAGTGGGAGTCCCATCGAGGTTCTATTGATGTGATCAATCAGTTCCTCATTGACGATTTTGCTTCTCATCATTTCCACTAAAGCATCGTAAGAAGTGGAATTTCCGTTTCACACGTCCCTCCAAATAGGGTATTCATGCTAAGGCCTCCTTTTAGGGCAGAAAGAGCCTCTCTATCCGTAACTTGCTTGCAATAGGTCATTTCATCCGTGAAACGGGCCAAGTAGCTCTTCAAGGTTTCACCTGCCTGCTGCCTCATGTCTTGCAGTCTTTGGATGGGGGCTTATCCCTCTTTACTAGACAAATATTGGTTCAGAAAGGCCTTTTTGAGGTTTGACCAACTTCTGATGCTGCCGGCTAGAATGCGACTGCACCAAATTTTTATAGTTTTTATTAGTGTGAGATGAAAAGCTCTGCATTTTAGCAATAGTGAGGCTCCCCGCAAAGACATGTGGGCCTTATAGTTGTTAAGGTGCTTTGTAGGATCACCTTTTCCCTCATATTTAGGTATCTCTTGGGGTACAAAGTGACTTGGGACCGGGGCGCTCCTTAATTCTTAGGAGAAGGGCAAGCTTTTTTCGTCATCATCCAACTCAAATGATCTACATGGGCCATTAGAATCATTTTCCTTCGCCTAATAACAAGGGGGTCGTGACGTTCTTGCTTGATTTCTCCTGTTCGCCTCGTCCCTCCTCTTTCTCCTATTTCTAGGCGGAGGTGGTATCCCCTAAGGTTCATATCCTTCGTATTATTTTTGCCCTCTTTGAACAGGAGATGGCTGATGGGACATATTTCTAGGCCTGGAAGGGCCAATCCGATCAAAGACTCTGTTAGACCTTTGGGGTTCATGCTCTTAAGTGTATTCGAGAGGATTTCCTCATATGGCATGTTATTGTCGGGTCGGCTCATAATGTAGTTGGTGGAGGTATTTATTTCCACCTTCCTCTCTGCTGGTTTATCACATGTGCCATGCATTTGGGGGTATGCTGCAGTGTCATTCTCCTCACCTTCTTGGGGAAATATTCCATGTCGAGGTGCATGGGACCTAGCCCGCTGGTGCATTTGCATGAGTAGTTGCTGCATGACAGCATTTTGTTGGGCCATATTCCTCATGTTTGTAGCCATTTCCTCTACTTCCCTACATAGGTGCGCCGTAGTACAGCCTCACCTGTGTTGGTGATGGAGGCGGCGCATGTTCACATTTGTGTGGAAGACCTCTTCTTTAGAGGCCTCTTGCTGCATGTTTCCACCATTTGTTCCTTGGTGGCTGGAACTTATCGCGAGTACCTGATTTCAAGTGACAATAAGTGTTCTAAACGTTCCTTCTTCGCAGTGGTTCTTTCTTCAAGAACCAAACATTTTTTCAAGGTCTTGTTTCAAATGGCTTACCACAGGATGTTCATGGTTATGATATCGAAGCTTCCCACAAACGGCGCCAATCTGTTGACCCCAAAAATTGTATCAATAATGTGGCCAACAGATTTCAAAATCCCTCACGTCCACGTAAGCTAAATCCCAACAAACTTAGCCAAGCTGTTACTTAATTACGCGCACCTCGAAGGTTGAGTCAGCTAAAGAAATAACTTTGGATGAGCGGGAGCTTAGAACATGAGCCTCTAATCGATAGAAAGGGTTCGGCTTGGGAATAGAACACTGAGAGGTATATGTAGCAAGAATATATGCTTGAGAGTCTAAACTTGGATTATTCTTTAATGACGCTAAGTGTGAGCTTTTATACTTGAGTACGATGAATAGAGCCCCTTAAATGATAATGCACATGGCTCCTTCCAAACGATTTCCCTTTCTTGTCATGTACATTAATCAATTCCAGCCTTAAATGTTAAGACCAATTTTGCATCCATAAGGCCTAGCGTATGCATTAGATTTGACCACATAGGCGTGCGGCGACGGAGATGGCAGTGAGTTGTCTTGTCAATCTTTCAGCACAAGATTTTTTGGGGATCCTGTCATTGCCTCACCTGGACAGGTTCTTGCGTTGTAGGTCTACATGCAATGGGATCGATCCATTCTCGTTTCATTGGGAGAAGAGGGTTGCCCACGCTTCGGTCGGGTCGTTCCTAGATAATTGGGTCGTCCTCCCTCATTGTTGGCCTCCAAACTGTTTGCCACGCAGCTTAGCTAATGCCACGTAATATCTCGTGTGGCTCTTAGTTTATTCATGCATAACAATAGGTATATAATTTTGAATACCTTTTATATTTCCACTTTCCTCTTCGACCTCATGTAAATGTCGCTTGATGCAAGCAAAGAAAATAAAGGGACTCTCCTAAGTTGGCGAAAATAGTGTCGAAGCTTTTATCGCTTCCCTAAATTGAGTACCTTACTCTTTATATATCTTCCAAGTATTAACTTACAATTTCCCTTAACATGAATATTTCTATCACTTTTTCACTTGCAAGCATGAATATCTGGTTTTTGCATGATGGAACATATGCTTTAATAGTTTCACAAGGCAGTTTATGAAATAAATTGCTTAGCAAGAGCATTTTATTCAAAAACTAGCTATATTTTTTTTTTCCCACTTGAGGTGACAGTTTCTTAAAATTATTAGATAATTCGACACACATACGCCTCAAAAGTAATCGGTTAGATTTTTCCTTAGCTCATTAAGAACTTTTACATTAGCTCATTAAGAAAACGTTCATACTTGAAATCACTTGCTCGTTCTAATTCATGAATGTTAGCCTCCACAGGTGATGTGTTATTCACTTTTGAGTATCTTTTATATCTATAACTAAAGTATGCTCCAAGATCTTTGATTCGGTAAAATTCGGGCTCTGTTTTCAACCAACCGATATCATTGGCGAAACCAAGGTCACATGCCCTACCAATATTTTGATTTTTTTTTTATAAAGAGGGTTTTATTTTTTCTTTGCTCAATTTATTTTTTTCTTTTTAAGTATTTACTTCATGATATTTGCTTTCTCTTTGAGGTCACAAATTATGTAATATGTCTCCTATGAACGAAGCATATATCTTTTTAATATCTTAGGTTCTTAGTTCATCCATCACTTAATTTTCATTTTTCGTTTTCCTTTCGTTTGTTAAGAAAAATCTAGTGATTAATTTCAATTTTTAACAAAATAAATGATATGGTTTCAATCTTTGTGACTTTCTCTAACAGAAACAGGGTCAAAAAGATAGGAAAAAAATCAGCCATTCACAATCACTAATAAAAAATTCCTCGAAAAGTTAAAAGTTAGAACAATTCCTCTAATATTTAAGAAATTGTCCACGCGATACATATGGAACCTTGAATTTAAAGATTATACATGGGAAATGGTATCATAATGGGAGTTTCTTAAATTATTTATCTCTTTATTATTAATTTTTTCAAATCTAATTTAATTTTCGTCATGATTCCACTCATACAAAATTTTATCATGGGTGGCACCAAAATTTGATCACAAAATCTTTATTTATTTTAATATTATATTGAACTGTCTCATCTAAATACTAAAATACTGAAAAGAAATAAATTTATTTATTTATATTATATGTTTAACAAGAGTTCTTTTAGTAACAAATTAAGAAATTTTGATGGAACGATATATAAATTAAATGACTCAATCATGTCAACATAAAGTCCAAACACTTGATACAATAATTATCAACTTTTAAAGTATATTAAGCCTGGTTTTCATAAAAAAAAATTTGCAAATTTGATCGTGGCCCCTAACTCAAAATATATGCGACCGCCACTAACTGATATCAAGCAACACCCAATTAAAGGCTCAACCCACAACTATGGTATTCACTTGAGTAGTTACAATCTTTCATCCACAAAGGACAAGATTTTGGTAGTTTTTGCAGCCATAAAGAAGGAGAAACAATGGAAGAACAAAGTTAAACTCAAGGCACGGAGGAGGATGACAAGAACGGTAGCCACTATTTTATCTTGCAAATTCACACACGGTCACAGTAAGAAAAAGGAAGCAATATATAGGAATAGGTTATGAACCAAGTTTGGGCCAAGATATAGGATAAATTGACCAAGACTTATAAGGGCCCTCCATGAAGTAAATATTTGGGCCATGAGCAACTTAAATTAAGAGGAAATTACACCCAGGCAGGGTTTTAAATTACCATTTTCATAAATCAAGAATTAAGTTTAATAATACAAAACTTAGGTTTTTATTTTTTATTTAAATATTTTTATATTTCGAATAACCACATCCAGTTTTTACGTTAATTGGAGAGAGACGATTTTTAAATATGTTAACCGTATCCTTAATAATCGCTTTATATTCAAATCATCAATCAAAAAAGGAAAAAACCGCTAAATAACCAAACCAACCATACATCAAACAAAAAATTCAAATCAATCCTTACCCAAATTACTAG
>CAIGRP010087226.1:0-23907 GCA_903798385.1 Fraxinus cuspidata | reverse complement strand
ATATATGTTTAATTGAAAATTAATTATTAATTATGCACGCAAATAAATAATTGAATTGTACGAGAATAATCAAATTGATTCACGAACATAGAATTTAATTAATTTGAATCTTTGAATATAGATAAAAAAAATAATGTATATACATTTAAACAAAGAGGGTGTTAAGTGAACCAACATGAAATTTAATTAATTTGAATTAATAAATATAAAAATAATAATAACTTATATACATTTAAATAAAGGGGGTGTACATGAACTAACATGTAATTTAATAAATTTGAATCAATGAATATAGAAAAAGAATAATTTATATATATATAGACAAATGACGTTATATCATAGATTAAATGAATAATATTGAAATTAAACAAGTGCACGTGAACTTGAATAATTTATCCACTCCTATAATAATTGAATAGCCCCCAAATTATATAATCTTTAATAATTTATGTACTCCTAGAATAATTTATGATAAAATGAATCATCTTGAAAATAAATACGTGTTCATGAANGTACTCCTAGAATAATTTATGATAAAATGAATCATCTTGAAAATAAATACGTGTTCATGAACTTGAATAATTTATTTACTCCTAAAATAATTGAATAACTCCTAAAACATTTGTACATGAACTTGATGACTTAATGTTATATTTAATATATCCATAAATAAATGTTAATTAGTATACATGCACATGCATAAATAATTGAATTGTATTATTCTAGAATAATTAAACAGCCCACAAAATATATAAAGTGTACATGCATGAATTTGAAGAATTAATTTATTGAATTATAGTAGGGTATATATAAATTAATATTAATTATTATCATACACGTAAATAAATAATTGAATTGTATAAAAGTTCATTTCACACAAACATTTTTTTTAAAATTATTTTTTATATTCACTAATTTTCAAATATCATTGTTTACAATGTTTATAAAATATTTTAAAATAATGTGCCACACGCGTTTAGCCGTGACTAATTTAATAAAAATTTGAATGATTTTTGTCGTTGAGGACTAGTTTGTACACAACTAGTCGAAAGCTCAGATATGTAAATAATTTAATAAACATTTGAATGAAATTTCTGAATGATTTTGAGGTGCTCTCAAAGAAGTGGGTTAGATGGAAGTCACTTAAAAGTAAGTCACATACATTGATTATTATTTCTTCTTCTTCTTTATCATCTTTTTTACCATTCAATCACATCAAAATCAAATCGCGCTCTTGAAATCTAATAAAGAAACATTGTAGTATAAACGAAAAATATTTCAAGTATAAATGAGAACAACATATCACTAGTACACACATTACTTGCTCCCATGATAGTTCAATCTTTTGACAAAAACTCACAAGAGAAAAGGAAAAAGAAATACTACTTATTATTGTGTCTCCCTTTTAAATTGGTTGACTCTAATGTCAAGTCACTTTCACATAAATTAACGCAACCCGACTAATGAAATGTTTGGTATACTGATTTAAATCACGTTTATGAGATTCTGCTTATAAAGTCAACGAGATTTCAATGTGTTTGGTATTCAATCAAATTAAAAGTGTTAATTGGTGTGTCTTGATGCTCTTTTGAAAATAACAAGCTTCAATCATGTATTTATTTTGTTTCATGCTTGATGCTTCTCGATGCATCAATATATATTGCGTTCAAGAAACAAGTCGTACAACTTTTTTTATACTCAATTATGCACCACTACTGTAATATTATAGATAGACAATGTGTTTGAAAATGGGCAATAATTTTCAAATTTCAAGCCTGCCCATATTGACTAGTAGGCAAATATCAAAGTATTACTCATGAGTATGTAGAATATTAAGTCACACTCCTAGATTACATGTTAGTAAAAAGTTATGCTATGAAATCTACATAAGATGATTATGATTCCCATTTCCAATTGTGTGTGATGAGAGAGAGAGGAGGGAGAAGAAAGCTTAAAGAAAAACTAAATAAACATAAAATAATAATTGTGATCTATGAAATTATGTGTTAGACGAAAATAAACAATTTTATATTGCATTTAATTGAAAAGTTTCTTTTATTTTTTTAGGGTAAAATGTTCAATTAACTTTATTCAAAATGTCACTTGTCTTATTAGTTACTTTTTCCTTGTAGAAGCTACTTCAACCTAATCAACTCGATCACTGGATTGAGTTGGTTGAGCTATACTCGACCATCTCAACCTAAACAACAAGCTAGTCAAGCTTTGTTGGGTTAGAAACTGTATTTATTACTTTTCTTATAAGAATTTAATCACTCTCAACCCTTTTGTTGAAATAGTCTAACTGTTCTTTGAACTGAGTTGATAGACAAAAGCCAATTTCATTTTCTCCCATGCCTTTCCAATAAATTTTCCCATGTTTATTGTGATAAGCAGCCATACATAATACTTGGCTCATATGGGAATGAGACCACATGATGTATAGTACTCGATAAGCACTTGAAAATGTTCAATTTTAAGACAAAGAAAGGGGAGAAAGTATCATTTTCTTTTGTCTCATTGTATTCATCACTTCTCTCAATGTGTTTAAATAGTTTATTCATTGTTTTAATTTTAAGTAAAAAAGTTATTTAAAAATTAATTCTTATCTTACTTTCAAATCAAGTAACTCACTCATTTTCAACTTATACAAATAAAATTTAGTTATTTTTAAAATTTACTTATGTACTTATAAGTGGACTTTTTAAACTGATCCAAAAATGTTCTAAAAGTTAATTTACAAACTATAGGAATTAATTTTTACCTTCAATTGATATGAATGGAAATCATCAAAACCAACAACATTTGGAACCCTACGATAATAATTCTATTAGTTTTATTCTTAACTAGGATAATTTAATGATTAGAACCTTTAATAATTCTAATTACCTAGGTAAAACGATGTGTAATATCAGACAAATTGAATCTTTTGGAGAAACAATGTCACATGATATTTATAATTGACAATTAAACATGTCATTTTGTCACTCTCCCTTTTACCTCCATTTTGTTTGTTAGTAAATTCAAGGTTATGGCCTTCTTCGCTTTTTAGGCAAAAGAAAGAGTTGCGAATATGATCGAATAATTATGAACAAGTGACATTAATAATTGCTTAATATAATGCATTTTTTTCTCTAAATACGCATCGGTAGAAGATAAAATCTGATAGTCACGACTTAGCATTCTTGCACATTATCCAAAAGAGAGGTACCAACATTATTTAAAATAATATTGTGGTTGCAAACGATTTTGTTACTTTGAATCTTCCAATAAAAATAGAAACGAACCAAGCAAAATAGAGAAAATGGTTAATATCAACAAACTACGATATAATCTCAAGGCAATATGTTACAAAAAAATAAGATGTAGGTATGCTTTAACTCATAAGGGCGTGTATGCTTGGCTAAGCTTACAATTTTTTATTTTTCAAAAAAAGTTTTAATCTATATGTTAGGGATCATGCCAAACTCTCTATCCTTGTCCCAGTAGTAGCTTAAAATCTCTTATCTGGCTTGATTATAATTCACTTATAAGTAAATAAGAAATTTATACATCAAATATTTTTTTCCCAAAATTGAGAATAAGTTCCTGATTTAAAAATAACTCTTATCTTATTGTCAAATATGTAACTTTTTTAACACTTGTAAGTAATAAACTAATCTTCGGATAGAGACTGGGCAGAACCAACCATCATTCTTGAATATAATGGCATTACTCACTCACTGTCGGCGGGCTCATAATCAATATCAAAATGAAAAAAACCCATAAAAGTTAGAGGGAAGACACTAGTAGTTGAGGTGTTCACAGCTTTTAGCTGTAAAAATGATTGTTAAAAAAAGTGTTTTTGGAGAATTAAGTTTTATGGCTTTACAAAGGATGGTGATGGGAAGATAAGAGGCATTTTCTACAAATGGAAATCGTATTGTTTGCCATATAAGAGGACTAACCTCAAAAAGCCCCTCATTTTCACCATATATATATATATATATATTTATTTATTTATTTATTTTTTTATTTTTTTATTTTTTACTTTTAAAAAAATGGGTTTAGCATTTGATTTTTAAGGTTAAAGGACATTAAACAAGATGATTTACGAAGTATACCTCAAATAGGATAGTTAAAAGTGTGTCTATCACGGCCTACTTAGCATTAGGCAAGACTTAACATCCCATTCTAGATGATGAAGTCGACCAACCAAGGTTTCGTCAAGCAAGGCTATGACATGGAGTTAACTCTTGACTTAAAAGTTTGATTAAATTTCGTCTTATGAAACAAATTACATAGTGTCTTAATGGAATGATAAGACTAGGATGTGTCTGAATCACATTATTTTGGAAGAATGTATTTTGAAATGGTAGATTGATGGAAAATGTGTGGTTGGAAAAGAAGAAAAATTTATTAATGTGATAAGAAATATTATTTTATTGAAGAATGTGGGGTTGAAAATGAGTATTCAAATTGCTGCTAACCCCGTGTTTCATGAGCGCACTAAACACATTGAAGTAGATTGTCACTCTATACGTGAGGCTTATGATGGTCGCCTTATTACTCTTCCGCATATCACATCTGATGTTCAGACTGCTGACATATTTACCAAGGCGATGACCCGACAGAGACATCAGTTTCTCGTCAGCAAATTGATGCTTATCGATCATCCAGCGTCAATTTGAGGGGGGGATATTAACGAGATTACACGCCTAAATTGAAGAAGATTACGCTAATGAGATTACGCCTAATGAAAATTTTAATATGGTTCAAACAGGAGCTAAATCGACCCATTAAACCAACAAATGAGTAAAAGAGTAGCATCCAAGGAAATCTCTCCGACGTGTTACGTTTGTTAAGTAGCTTGAAGTATTGTCTATAGTTTCTCGCCATTTGAAACATGTTGATACCAAAGATCTGATTTTGCCGATGAGCATAATTGGATTAGAAGATGAGGTGAAGTTGTTAGCGATGGTGATGGAGGTTGAGTCACCTGACAGTGGTGGATTTTGGAGGGTGAGGTGAAGAAAGAATATGAACGGAATTTGGGTCTTTTTGTTATTCTTTAATTTTGGTGCTCATCTGGTTAATTTTTATTTCTCTTTTTTTTTTTTGTCAATTTTTATTTATTAAATTGAAGGGTAATTGTCTTTTTTCGTGATCTTGATAATTTGAACATAATCTGTTAGAGGGATGAACTCTGTCTGTTTTTTAAAGATTGGGATGAATTGTACAATTTAAAAAAAAGATTGGGGATGAATGCCATTTTTTTTTGAAAGGTTGTTGATGAAATATGCAATTTTCCTTTTCCTTTTTTTTTTTTTTGACATGCTTATTTTACCTCATAACTTTTTTATATTCATAAAAGATAAATACAAAGTCTAAATTATATATTATAAATCACTATAATTAAGTTAATGATTTTTTTCCATTTCAAAGTAAGGTTAATCCCAAAACACAATATATAAATATAAATACACCATATACACAAATGTCGAAATAGATAGTATTAAATAATATTAAAAAGAAAAGAAAAACTAAATTTTTTGTTCATTATATTTTTGGTGTAGTTTAATACTCTTATCTATTTTATTATGAACATGGCTGAACATATTTATCTAGAATTATCCGAATTGAATTAAAACTGAACCAAACTAGCTAGTTCGATTGATTTCCAATCAAAACTTAATTGGTTCTGATTATTAAAACTAATCAAACGAGTCTAGTATGATTTTTCGATTCTAACTATATAATCAAGTTTTGTTTTGATTCTAAAATTATTTTATAATCTCGATAATAAGCATAATTATTTTATAATCAAATTCACATGTATTAATAGGATTTTAGATAAACACTTGTTTTTTGTTCAAGAAACATGAGGGTGAAATGCGAAAATTTGCACATAAAGTTTTAATTTATGATACATTTTTGAACCAATAAAAGGATTCAGCCAAATCAAAACAGATTAGTTCGTCCAATTCGATTCTATCATCGAGTTGTTTGATTACACGTATAGATTTTACCACTAATCAGCTCAATTTTATTCTCATTCAAATAAGTAGTAGAATAATGTTATCTAAAACAATTGGTGCAATAATATCAGTTTAGGTGTCGTGTTGCTATCAAGTGACTAATTTAATCGTACATATCATTTAATATTACATGGTGCTATGTACACTGTATATTATCAGTCGTGCTAGATAGCAATTCTTCAAAAGAATTAACCATGTCCATTCCTAATTACCTGATTGGTGGATCGAATGTACAATTGATGAACCTGATGACATAGGCCAATAACCGTTGGTGCTAGTAATGATTTGAGAGTGGACGAAGGGTATAAAGGCCTTTTTGCCATCATGCGGCGAGAGGACAAAAAGCTGATGCGCACTGCGCACCGTCGCTGAGAATAGGAGGAGGCGCTGTGCATTCAAGAGAAGTGCTTTTACTCGACTGCATATAAAGCAAAGCTTTTGGGTTTGAAAAAAATGGAATTTCCATTGAATTTAATCTTTCTCTTTCTCCTCTCACACTCAGAGGCATTAGTTTTCCCTTTACACGAACTGCCATTGCTTTTGTAGTATTTAATATTGAAAGTAAAAGAAAATGGCATCAAATTCAGTTCTTTATGTTTTTACTATAGAGCGCCGAAGGTACTCTTCTGAAACAGCTTTCTGTTAGAACCCACAAAGAAAAAATCAAGAATATAGGAAACAGAGGGGAGATTTTTTAAAATACCTCTCTATTATTGAATTCTTGATCCTTTTAGAGCCTAGAAACTGTAAATGGAGTTCTCAGTGTCACTTGATATCCGATGAATAGCACTTTTGTTATCAATTTTTGTAAACAGCTTTCATAAGGGTTTTTTTCTTAATCTTATTGGAGTTGAAGAAAATTGTTTTAAAGATATTGGTATGCGTGGAGAATTGGTTTGAGTGTTGTGATTGACATGGTGAATTTTGATTATTAGTATTTGTAAAGATTGTGGTTTTTGTGTCTTGAGTTCAAGAGTTTTGAAGGGTTTCAATAATATTCTTGAAGTTGAAGAAAATCGAAAGCTATGGAAAATTTCTTGAATGACATGAATGATACGTGGACTTCAATGCCGTGTGTTCGTGTTTTATTGAATATTTTTTAGTTAGTTCAAGAAAGTTTATAGCTTTATTGGTGAATTAGGATTCTAAGTGAGAGAGAGAGTTGAAGGGAGGATGGGAAATGATGACCGGATGTTGCTGCCAACGGTGGGTCCCCCAATAAAACGACGGTTGAGAAGGAAACAGGCCGGAAGAGGATCTTACAGAGGGAGCTAGGCGTTAAAAGGGGGGGTGAACATAGGGTTTTTTTTTTTTGGGTTTCATTACATTTAGGATTGGTTTTTTGGGATTAGGATCTTAACTCACTGGGAGAAGGGATAATGGGAAGCCATTTGGGCCAAGTGTTGATGAGCCTTTGCTTCAACACTGGTTGGAAGTATGCAATTTTCTGGAAACTCAAGCATCGATCACAAATGTGAGTCCTTTTATTCTTTTTTCTTGTTTTGATGGCCAGTCTTACTTGATGCGAGATATATCATATCGGCATAGTTACTTTGTAGAGTGGATTTGCTTTTATAAGTTCACTAGCTGTTCACTTGGATAAATGTACAATATCACATTTTTTTGTTATTGTAAAATCCTTGCAAAAAATTCTAAATCAACAGAGAATATTTGAATTAAATGGTGAATTTGAGTGAAGATCAAGTAGAGTGCCACAACAGAGAGAAAAAGGGGAAATTTTTAGATTACACAATGTGACTAACAAGTAATTTTGGCCATTAATTTTGCGGGTAACAATGAGAACTCAAATGTTGTGATGGACGACAAAAGCACTGGCTAATATGAGCTTAGATTACCAGTTCCTAGAAAAAATCTTCCTTGTGATGGAGATCCCCCGGGTCTGATTTTTGGTGGCGCATCCCCTCACAAGCACTGCACTTTGAAGACAGCAGGGAAAGCTATGGGCTGTAAAGCTTCTACCCGTCTTTTGGGGCACCTCATCTTGTCATTTCTCATTCCCATTAGGCTGAAGTGTTTGATGTTTTCTTCTCTGTGCCCCCCTCATGCTTAGTTGAACTGTCATGTGGTAAAAAGAAGACAATATGCCAGCCAAATTAAATCAAGACACACAATTGTGGATAAAGGGTGTATTAATTGTTTGAACGATGAGAGTATTATTGTGGTCGAAGGTTCAATGTATAGTTTGACAATTGCATTCCATATAACATGTTAGGTTGTAATATAATGTGAATTCAAGTGCGAATTGTAGATAATAATTGTTAAAATCCTGAGGAAGAATTCTCGGAGATACAGAATGCCAAATTTCTGTGATTTATATTCTATGGAAAGCACAGAGTTGTTTCGTGCCATGAAAAATGCAGAAATTGTTCGTATCGTGCATCCCAAAGAAGAATTTCTTTGGCTGGGAGATGGGGCTGAAGTTGGAGATGATGCTAGTGACTGTAACGTCAGCTAAAGCTACAACAGAAGAGTTGTTTGTATCGACAAATGATATTATGTCTATGCAAGGAAGATGGCTGATCATGTTTTATCTTTCTATACTCTTGAGGTATTTGCCTGAAAGGTGAAAATAAAAATGAGCAAAGGATGGACAACCTTATGTATTTATAAACAACCTTATGTATTTATAAAGGAAATCTAGACCCTTTAAATTCTTAAATAATGTTTTGAAGTTTGTGTATCAAATATTACTAAAAAACACAATTTTTCTGTATCAACTAAAACAGAGTCCTGTTGAGTGTACGTCTTTTTGTACAATGTATTATGTAAAAATAATTTTTATCAATGGAATTGCTGAAGAACTTTGCAATATATATCTCTCATATTTATTATATTTTCTAGTTCCCAAGATAGTCTATATTTCAGAGTTGACGTATCATGTAGAATAGTTTAATTAAACTTTTTTTATTTTCTCATTAGAATTGTAATTTTTGCCATCTTCTGTTTGCCTTTATCTGGAATTTCATGCAGGATGTTGACATGCGAGGATGCCTATTACGACAACATCCAATACCCAGAAAGGAAGTGGTTCAATGAGATTGTGAGCAGCGACCATGATGGTCCTTTTTCACATGATCCTCTCGGATTAGCTGTGGCCAAAATGTCGTATCAAGTATACTCTCTAGGGGAAGGGTATGCCTGCTATGATGAAAAGCGTGATGTGTGATCCCTCAATTAATAGATAGTTTATAATTCTTGTTTGGATGATTAAGATTTTTATTTTTATTTTTATTTTTTTTGCCTTGGATAAATAAGATACTTCATAAATCTAGTGTGATAAAGTGCCTACACTACAGTATGATGAGGCATTACCCTGACACCATTTGATGTTATTGCTTTATGGTGTCTGCTTCTTGGCTGATTTTCCAAAACAACTTTGACACATTTAATGGAATTTGAAACTTTATTAAATTCTTATTGATACTGCATTAATGTTGATGGTAGTTACTACTCTTGCGTAGAACACTGTAAGTTAAGAATTGTTTCTTCTATATATCTCTTATATGTTTCTGCTGGGCAGCATTGTTGGGCAGGTGGCAGTTTTTGGGAAGCATTCGTGGGTTTTTCTGGATAAGCATGTAGCAGATTCTCCCTCCACATCTGAGGTCAGAAATTTGTAGGACATTTTAATTTATTTGATGATGGATAATCCCTCTATCGTGTAATTACATCACTTACCCGTGGCTAAAAAATGAAGGGGAACATGGGAAACAATTAAGTATAAATATCTATTTATTGTTTAAGAGTTGTTTAACTATAGTTGCTTTGAAACCTTGGGTTCTGTATGTTTACTGTTCGGGTTTAAGTGTTCTGTTTTCTATTGATTGGAACTGAAACAGGTCCCTCATATTTGACATAGTAATCTGAATGTAAGGGTAGTTTTGGAAGAATGAGGATGATTTAATATCATTATGGAAGTTAATAACTAATGTGTAGGGCAAGCTGAGAAAAGAAGATAGATAGTGAAGATAGCTTATAGGATGTGATTTTTTCTTTGTTTCCTTGCAACAATGTATGATATAGCGTTACTATCATTCTAATTAAATAAGTTTGGTGCTGTCCAGTGCTTTGATGGTTGGCAAGATCAGTTTTCAGCTGGGATCAAGGTAAATCCCCTTTCCCATTCCTCAAATTTGCTGCAATTCACATGAAGTTAAATAATTGGGTGTCATCAATTAAAATAAGAAAGAATAAAGATGTTCATGAATAGTATTGATTTATTAACTCCAGGTCAATTGTCAAGAAACAAAAACGCTTTTTGAAGGAAGCATAAGAAATGTAAACCAAGTTGCATAAGGAGTAGCTCAAACTGCTACTTTTTTGTTCAGTAAAATTGAAACCTTCTTATAGAAAGGAAGAAAGATGAACTAAATTTTAAGTAAGATAACTTCAAATTTAGTTTTGGTTCTTAAGTTTTTGACTTAGACTAATCCACCATCTAGTTATTCGAATGAGCTGATGCACCTTTCTCCAAAAAGAGTTGGTAATGGTCTCATATTGATTGTAGAGAATGGTTAGGTCAAAATTATAATGTTCTGTTGTTATTAAATTTGATCATGCTTTTTCTTTATAAAATTCTATCCAGTTTCTCCTCCACGGAACTTCATTCAGCGGGTGTTTTTATATATGGAACCTTGGAATTGGATTTATGTAGGAATGTATGTAATGAATTATTTTTCGTCTTGCAGACAATTGCAGTGGTGGCTGTCATTCCACATGGAGTTATACAACTTGGCTCCTTAAATAAAGTATGCTGATGTGGATTTATCATCTTCATCATCGTCCCAATAATTTGCATCATTATATTAGAGTACTGCTGTACATACTAAAAAGATCTGCCAAATATGTATTCCAAAATTTACATGAAACGCAACGCATCAATGTTTCCAGTTCCTAGTCCAACTTTCAAACTTTAAGAATGTTGCCATATCTGTAATCATTCATCCCACAAATTCATAGAGAATAAGACAGCATTTTTCCATTCAAATCTTACCCTTTTTCAATTGTTCTTTAGGTATTATGATATCATCTATATTTTTAGACCATTGGATGTATACTATTTTCAACTAGCCTACTTAATTAATGGGTAGTTAGTTGCACCGTGCTGAACGAAGACTTCATTTGTTTTTACCATCAGCTATCACTTTTTTACTTGTAAAAGCATTTAATCTATATGGCATAATTAATGTATTGTATGTTTACATGCGGATCACCTTTGACCTGTATGTCATCCGAAGATGCAGTTAAGAAACAGCAAGCCATTGCTTTTTGAAAATTCAGGCTGTAGTTTTGTCAAAAATCAATGTAGATTATCCTGATTGATGGAATATCTACAAGCTGTTACCATTGAATGTACCTATCTAAGAAAAAGCTTCACGTTTTGTACCCATACCCTGCTGTCTCAGTAACGTCTTGTTTGCATTGTAATTTGACCTTTCATCTTTGTTTGGAGAACAGATTGCAGAGGATCCGAAGCTGATCAGCCATATCAGACATGTCTTTTCTATGCTCCACGATTCTTTAGCTGGTTTTATTCCCCATTCAAGACAAAGTAGCATGGAGAATTCTTGTCTGGTGAATCTCTCTCTCACTATGAGCATTTTTAGCTAAGCTTTGAAAAAGTAAAAGCTTCTTTTCAACGAATTTTATGTTTTCAAAATGTTTGGATATGTTACTTCTTTTTATGTTTGGATGTGTTACTTTTTTCTTACTTTCAAGTGAAAAAGAGTAGTTAGTTTGAGTGTAACTTCTACCTTACTGTTAAAACAAGTTGCTTACTTATCTCTAACTTTGACCAATAAAATGATTATTTGTTCTAAAACAGACTTATTTACCTATAAGTAACTTTAAGCTTAGAAAACATGTATGTAGAATAATTTTCTTTCCACATCTTGTGGTATATTCTTTACCAGTCAGATATCTGCACAAGAACTTCAGGTTCAGCTGGTTTTCATGGCATCAGCGTAACCAATATGGATAGGTTATTTCACGAGGACGAGATGAATCTGTGGTCTCATATATTTCCATGTCTTGGGAAATCTCGTCATCATTCTTATTTTTTTCCTCCACCTGAAGGTTTTTCCAATAGGTAAGTTAAATTGAATATGTGTGAAGAAGATAAGTACTCAATGCCAGGGTTTGGTGAAAGCTAGAATTCACTTCCATTAACTTCTGAAGATTTTCTCATTAGGGAACAGAAACAAGTAGAGCTGGAATCTTTTACCGAGACAGTACGTGAAGGTGTAACTACTGACTTGTGGGATTCAAAAAATATCAGAGCACTATTTGTTAAAGATACCAACAATGCAGGGTGTAATTTATATAATGCCACTCTCCCGACCAATAACTCTGATATGGATATGCCATACTTTCCTTCAGAAAGCCTTGACCCTGCAGCTTGCAAGGATCAAGCTGGGGTCTCTGGTGCACAAGAACTTTTCAATATGCAGTTGAGTCAAGATTTAGGGAAGAACTTGGAATCAATAACTAAGTCTAATCAAGTGAATTCACACGGTTCACCCACAAGATTTACTGCTGGCGATGAGCTGTATGAAGCGCTGGGATCCTCTTTCAGGAAGCAGAAAACTTTCTGTGATAGGGAGGCGGAAAAAACAGGCTCAGAAATGTCTATTGGGGTTTCTGAGGGAATGGGCAGTAGCAATTTGTTGATAGCGAACTATGATTCTGAGGACCTTCTGGATGCAGTGGTGGGTAAAATTAGTCATGATGGAGATGATCTTTATAGTGAGAAATCCCTGTTGACTGCTGAAAAAACATTGGAGACTTTCAAAAGTGATGTGGTCACTATTAGTTCAGCAGGTTATTCATTTGATCAAGAGTCAATGAACAGCTTGAATTCCTCAACCACATATGGTGTTCAGTCTTTTAAAGGCTTTTCATCAACCAGTTCTAGTAGAGGGAGTGAATATTCGAAGAGGACACAAGAACAGGTTAAGATAACCAAAAAGAGGGCCAGACCTGGTGAAAGTTGCAGGCCTAGGCCAAGGGACAGACAGTTGATCCAAGATCGAATCAAGGAACTGCGAGAGCTTGTTCCCAATGGATCAAAGGTAACTTCTACCCCTGTATTTCCTCTTTTGAACCTTTTTTTTTCATGTATTATGTATTGAAATTTCTGGCTGATGCAGTGCAGTATTGATTCACTTTTGGAGCGAACAATTAAGCACGTGCTTTTTATGCAAAGTACAACAACAAATGCCGACAAGCTAAATATATGCTCAGAATCAAAGGTATGGAGTTTAATATTTTACTCAGTCTAACCACCGAAGTCGTCGTCGTCTTAATTTATCCTTGCCCCTGCCTTCACTTGTTAGTGTATATTATCCATTGTAGTATGACCTCTTATCTGGACACATTGTTGTTAACCAATCTTCTTATACTTTATTCATTAATTGGGATTTTAAAAGCTACAAGGGTCCGTTTGATTGCAAGAGTGGAATTTGGATGAAAATGAATTCCAAATAATTGAATTGTCTATAATTGTTTTCCTGGGAATTCTCAATTATTTGTGTTTGATTAGTATAATTTTCCACGTGAAAAATATTGAAATTTTGGATCTTTTGGTGTTCATTTGACTTTGTTTTACATGAAAATTGTCCATTAAAGTGATAATTTTTTTCACAATTTGTTAAAAAAATTGTTTCCAATGTCAAAAATAAAAATTTTTAGAAAATCATTTTATCAAAGTTTAGTGTTCGTTTGACTTTGTTTTACATGGAAATTGTCCATTAAAATGAATTTTTTTTTTTCATAATTGGTTATTAAANAAAAAAAAAAAAAAAAAAGCTGGAATACCAAAAACTACCAAAACCATGGGAAAGCAAATTCAAGGAAAATGTGGAAAATGGTGTCACGTGAGGTGAAGTTGGAAAATCAGTTGCCTAGAAAATTTTGGCTATCAAACAGCCAAAAAGATGGAAAATATTTTCCAACTTCCATGGAAAATTCTACACGTCAAACAGGGCCTAAAGAGTTGTTCAGGTTGGTTTGGGTGATAAACGGAGCGCGCTAATGATTGGCATAGTAATATGGAGATTTGAGGGACTTTATACTAAATGAGACTGAGTGCATCTCTTAGAATTGATTTTCGACAGAAGAAGTGCGGTTCCCTTGGTTGATTAGCCAAATTTTAGACCAAATTGAGAGGATCAACAAAAGCCAAACTTTTTAATGATGAATTGGTTAGTTCAATTTGAATATTCTTGGTTTTAGTTTGTTTTTTGGTTCAGGCCTGAAGGATGATTTAGGTCAGATGGTCAAGTTGTTGGCGTTTATAACAATTTTTCTGTTTCTCCTAGAGGTTGTTTTTGTTGGGAAAAATTGATATTGAGTTTAGAATCTATAAACTACTTCACGTGACAAAATTCAAATAACGAAATGCTATGGTCAATATTTAACAAGAATATAATTAGAGTTAAGAAATGTTGTTGTGAAGTCATATTGGTTACGGGTACTAGTGGGCTCAATATGGCTCCATGGTTAAATCCTTTGGCTCTCTATCACATTTTTCTCATAAAAATCTATAACCTGCTGGCAACCTCAAATTGGTCGTGTTCGGTTTGTTGGGTTTTCTGCAGTTTATGAGTCTCCTTGCACAGCCCTGCCACCGCCACTTAATAACAAATTGAAGTGTGCTGGTATCTGGAATCTTTAGTTTTTTTTTTTTTTTTCGAATTTGAGCTATGTCCAACATCCCGTGCACTGACATTCTTCTCTTCCATTTTGAGTTTGTTAGGGGACAAGTCATATAATAGTTTCTTTTTATATTTCCATAATGCCTTCGTTATAAATTTAATATTTCATAGTGAAGAAATTTATTTTTAGAAGAGGAAAATTTTGAAATATGCTCTTTTCTCAAAAAAAATTAAAAGAATTTCATGCATATTACGATGAAGTACTTAGTTATTGGAAAATAGGATATCTGAAGATATAGAAAAATATTTTTCTTTTCTTAACCATTTATGCTGGAAAAAAAAATCCATGAACACAGCACTAGAATAGATTATATACCAGATTTTAAAAATAAGTACTATATGACAATCATATATTCCTCATTAAAGATTTTAGGAAAATAATCTGTGATCTTGCAGTTGCTTGAAAAGGACACGGGTATAGGATCTTCCTGTAATGATCAAGGTTTGACCTGGGCTGTGGAAGTGGGAAATAAACCGAAGGCTTGCCCGATAGTTGTAGAAAATATAAATATGAACGGGCAAATGCTGGTGAAGGTAAGGATGCATTTTAATTATTAATTCCATAAAGCTTTTGCTAAAGAAAAATGAAAACTCCCACATTGGCAATAATGAAACCAAGAAATTTCTGAAACTCAAAAAGGGAAAATAAAAAGGCCTGAGTCGAGCATGTTTGGCTAAGCTTAAAAAAGAAAGTTACTCTTTAATAACTTTTTGTTTCCATGAATCTTTGATTACGGTACACTTTTTCTTTCAAATGAAAAGTTTCACCTACTTTGAAAATAACTTTTACCTTATAGTCAAAATAACTTATTTCTTACTTTGACCGATTAAAATAAGTGTTTATTCTAAAACTTATTTACTTATAGGTGAGCTTATTAGGCTTAGTCAAATATGCTACGAGTCTTTGACCTTAAAGTATATACATTTTACTGTTGTTCTTATTTCACAATGATCAGAGATGATCAAATCTTTGACATTGAATTATGTACATTTTTTTTTTTTTCATTTAACGACTTTCAGTTTGAATGATGCAGATGATATGTGAAGAACACAGCCATTTTCTTGAGGTAGCAGAAACCATCAGAAGTTTGGGTCTGATAATCTTAAAAGGTGTAACAGAAGCCTACGGAAATAAGATGTGGATGTGCTTTGTGGTTGAGGTAAAAATATAATTACGAGTTGTGCTAAAGGAATTATATGACTCGTAATTTTCTATCTAAGAATTACAAAGAGAATGACATATAAAACATAAAAATCACACGAAACCTGGAGAATAGAACATGGAGATATTTCCGTATCTTTAACAAATTCAATTGTTGGGTGTCGAATTGAGTTCAAATCCTGTGTCCTAAATCTTTATTAGATACCTGACTGACTTCTTTCAATATGTGGAAAAACGATAATTTTGACTTGAAAACTTTTGTGCAGGGACAGAAAAATCGAAGCATGCAGCGGATGGATGTATTGTGGTCACTAATGCACCTTTTGCAACTGGAGAAAACTAACTAGCCTTGACGGTTATTTATTTTTATGTAGTTGGATTATGTCAATGAGGCTTCTTGTTCAGTTTGCAGTTTTTGCTCATTGCTCGTTTGACAGTCATTGCTAGCAAAGGCAATAAGGTTCATTTTGATTTGATTTCTTCTCCTTTGTGTGTGTGGGAAGTTGGAAGTTTTGATTTTCTACTGATGTTTGTTATTTCTTGTGAAATAATTGTTTTATTTTCTTATAATTACTAACGTTGTTTGGAAAAATACGGATAAGCCACTAATGGCTACCTTGATTAGAGTAATGCTATGGGCATTACACGTAAAGGTGTCCATAATGATCAGATGCCCCGACTCATTATGGACACCCTCTTGATTATAGCTGATTGGCTATATTTAGTCACATTGTTCCTAAGATTGATAGATCCAAGAAAAAAGTGGGCTGTCGACATAGAGGGAGGAGAGTGACGTCAATAGAGAGAGTGATGGACAGAAGAGAGGAGGAGGAAGAAATACACTGCGACGACGACTCGCAGCGATATCCTCGCAGCAATGCACCGTTGCGACGTCGTCGGACGAAGCTGCGTCGTTTCGTGGAGGCTAGGCTACTAGTAGAGAGGAGGAGAGTGGCGTCAGTAGAAAGAGTGACGAAGAGAAGAGAGGGGGAGGAAAATTGGAATGAAAATGATTAGGGTTTGTGAAGAAAATTTTATAATTAATATTTAAAAATGGAATATCTGATTTTTGAAAAGTGAAAGCTTCAATCTAATTTTTGAAATTGAATTTTTAAAGTTCTGGTTTTGTGTAATTTCCACTTATTTTTATGGCGCTTTGTTCGGTAACGTGGCCACTAAATTATAAATTGATACTAAAGAAGAAAAAAATGATATTGTAGCTCACTGAATCTGGCATACATGATCGAACTGAGATTTTTACCATCTAACTCAAAGTTTAAAAGTTTGACCCTCGAATTTTAATGTATATTTTTTGTACGATTCAATTTTGTAGAATAATGAAATATCTTAAAACTAGTGAATATATATGATAAAAAGTATAAAACAACTTCACTCTGTTGTGAAATAATTTTATTGTTAATAGTTTTAAGATTGGGTATTTGAATCTTTTTTTAATCAGTCCATTTAATTTGTCGTTACGTTAGTTAGAAGATATTAAAAAAACTACACTCTATTGAAATCGCATCACTCTAAAACGTATCTTTAATTCTTGCAAAACAAAACACATCCTAATTAATTTCAATCGATACCAGTTCCACTTATTGCTGTATGTTCCCTTTTCCTTCTCTCAATTTGTTTTCTACGAAAATCAATGCTAAGAACTTAGGTTCCTTTGACATGACTTCTGATTTTGTTTTTACTTTTTGTAAAAGAATTTCATAAAAAGTTACTTTAATTATAGTATTTCAAAACTAATTTTTAAAAGAACTTTATTTTCCAAAAGAACTTCATAAAAAGTTACCTTAACTGTAGTATTTGAAAATTAATTTTTAAAAGAGCTTATTTTTGGAGAGAGTTTTTAGAGGAAGTTACATTGAACAACCTTTCTACTCTTCTAATTTGGAGAATTACTTTTATAAATTTAATCAAACGGATCGAAAAGAAACTTTTGAATCTCATGAACTCTTTTTAACTTCTCAAAATTCATTTCAAACATGTCCTTAAATCCATTATACAAACATAGACAAATTTAATGTAATGTATATGATTGTAATTCTACATATGCGGCTACATGTGGGTCTTGGTCAAATAAATCTTCAGACACACTTAACCTCTATGTCTTAACTCTTTGTGGCTTAATCCTAGTAATTGACACGTTCTTGTCCTTATTACGTTGCTTAATTTTAAAATTAAGAAAAAAAGAAAAATCACTCTCACTCTACAACTTAATTTCTCCCCCTAGAAATGGTGATATCTTCATTATCTTTTTGAGGATTATACTAAATTTCACATCAATCCTTGTATTCTGGTTTGGACTTGGAAGAATTGCCTGCTGTTCAAACTACATTTTAGCTTAATTTGAATACAATAATGGATTTATTTTGCATTAATTCTTGAAAGTGAATTCTTCTATTTCTATCTCTTAATCTTGACTCAATGACATTTTCCTCACAATTCATGTTGTCGGTATTGAAAACTGCTGATTTAAAGTCTTCATGAGCTGCATTGTTATTTCATATTTTAGTGTGTATTTGTAATTTTAATTTAATATTAACTATTAATTTAGGACTTTCATTTACTTATATGGGTTTGGGCTATCTTATAATCCAAAGAAGCCATACATAATTTTCTATAATTGAATCAACTTTGAGAATAATTTGCTCGCGCTCATTATCGAGTTAAACTTATCAGTAGTTTATGGAGATACTTCCAATAAGTAATAGACGGTGCACTACCCTGAAGCACATTTTTAGTGAGAGATATTTCAAACCCTACCCATTGGATTAAATAATATCATTTATAGTTAGGGATGGCGAAAAAGTACGTTCAGGCAGATACCCATGGGATCACGCCCTGAATGGGACAGGGATTACCCGTCTAACCGGGTAAATGGAGCGGGGATGGGGGGTGAGTATGGGAAACATAGTTCTCATCTAGTTACCTGTCCCGTTTAAAGTTAATTTCAAATTTAAATTTTGTATTAAAAAAATAAAAGATTTATCATCATTTTTAAAAAGAACATAAGTTGTTATTAACAAATTGAGAAAAAATAATATTTACTAACTAAAAACATAAAAAAAAAAAAATATACGGGATGGTAAATGGGGCAGCGAACTTGCCTCGTCGCGCTTTAATCGGGTACGGGGACGAGGGCAAGGTGACAATAATACGCGACAGAACATGGGTGGAAATAGCATATCGATCCCATACCCGCCCCATTTGGCATTCCTATTTATAGCTCATATTTTTTTCGACATCGTCCCGTTTAGAGTTAATTTCAAATTTTAATTTTTTATCAAACAAAAATAAAAGATTTATCATCATTTTTAAAAAGAACATAAGTTGTTCTTAACAAATGGAGAAAAAAATAATATTTACTAACTAACAACTTAAAAAAAATAAATATACGGGATGATAAATGAGGCAGCGAACTTGCCCCGTCGCGCTTTAGTCGGGTACGGGGATGAGGGCAAGGTGACAAAAATACTCGACGGAACAGGTGTGGAAATAGCATATCGATCATATACCCGCCCCATTGTCATTTCTATTTATAGCTCATATTTTTTCAACCCATTCATACTTATTAAAATTTATAATGCTCTGTAATTGCGACTCAATTAGAGTTTTTATTTCTTTAGATTCCTCTATTTGTTAAGGCACCTCCAAAACTATTAATTATTTACAAACTAATAATTAAATTAATCAAGGCAAATATGCAACCAAACAATTAAAAGGTGTGTTTCTCTTCTAGATTGAGAGAACAAAATGTAGAATATATTAACCAAACCCTAGATACAAAATAATCATCAAACACGTGCGATGGTCCCACGTGCAACCTCCATGTTGGATTGACCAGACATGAAATGGACATGTGTCTTCATCACCTTCCAACACCATCTTTTTCCATTTCAACCGAACATCACCTTTCTTACAAGCTTCAAAAACCCTACCTGCTCCTAATTAATTTATATTATTTATCAGTAAAAAAACTAGTGAGGTGAGTTTAATACACTGAACTCAATTCGACCGAATATGTCACAGATAAATATTCTATGTTTTTTTTTCTATAATACATGTCGGTACTACCCCCCTTTTTTGGTGTAGATGGACAATGTGGGGTCAACGGAAAATGATATAGAAGGATTTTGCAGAAGAAAAAGAAAATTAAAATTAGACGAAACATGTTATTATTTTAATTAATTAAGCTAGATTTTATTTGGCCATTTCTATAATATTTGGCTTGTCCAAGGACTAATTCTTCCACAACAACCTTAAGTAATAAATAATATTTTTTTGGAATTAAACATAATTTCTTATTACTCTAAATTGGGAAGAAATCAATTAATTTCTCAAATTAAAGAATGAACCATTTCGTTCTTCAACTTATTATTTTGCAAGCTTATTCTTAACGATATTTAGTCTCACTTGAGGTTTCTGTACCCCAAGATAGCCTTCCCCTCAACACGGGCCAGCAAGCGCAAACATAAGTTAATGCAAGTGATAATCTAGCTAGGAAGCTTGAAACTAAACATGCATACGATGATATCATTAGTGTACTTTTCGATAATTTAGGCCATAAATTAGCCGTTAACAATTTTACCGCGCCACATGAGTAGGGGAGTTCTCTATGCATGTGACAGGATCCTATACTATATATTTTTATTTCTTAATATTTTCAGATAAATCTTAGAACATAAATTTGAAAAAAGGTCAAAATTTCCAACACCTTAAAAGAGTTTCATGTATCACTCGTAATTATTGAATTAACTATTCTCTTAGCTATACATGGATATAAAATATACAAAATGGACCCTTAATTTGTCATACACTGGGTCAATTACCAATGAAGAGGTATTAACAAAATAATAGAGGCACACGTGTGGCATGTTTAGGTAGAGTAGGCTTACCAAATTCACACGTGTACATCAGTCCCCAGGAATCACAACTCATCTCATATTTTTTTAACGTGATTAGTGAATATAAATATATTTGCATACGATGTAAATAGAGATAATTAATTAATTATAGTAATTCCCTTTTAAGAGTTTAAATTAATGTGACACAATATTATTTTGGTCATATGACACGATTTTCGTTCGCATATATTTATGCAAACAATTGAATATATAGATGGACTAAATTGAACTTACCGTTTATTTGAAAAAAAGGTAACGAGAGAGGTAAAACAATTTGATTATATACACACACTATGGAATGTCGTATACCTTTAAACGTGTCCATTCATCTAATGGTCAAGGTTTTTCATATAGTTCATAACTTTTTAAGTAAATTGTAAGAATATTAGAAATACACACACTCGTAAAAATAAATAAATAAATTTAAACACGCCCTTTTCCAACGTATTATATTCATTCAACATGAAAACCTCTCAACATTTGAATCATCGACACACTACACACGTGTGGCAAAATCTCTGCACGTGGGAGTCATAATGCATGAAATTGAATCATTGTCACATGATACCCGTGCAGCAAAAGCACTTGTGAGACAAGAGATTCCTCCGAGGCTTCAAAGATATTTGGATGGTAAAGATCAAACAAGAAATGGAATTATACACTATAATCTCTATTCTGAAAATATACATCGGACTGGTTCTTGTCTACTCATATATTTACATGAGTTGTGACTGTACACAAATAATTTAGAACATGCCCTGCACTTGATGGTGGGGGCATGCAACAATTTAGACTTACAAATTTTTTTTTTTAATGAAAATTGATTTATCAACAACAAATAATTAAGCCATATACATACGTGGTGTAGGAGTGGGTGATTATATGTGTGCCCTTCTATTTTTTTTGCTTTGATTGGTGACAATAATAATACACTAAAATGAAATGGTATAAAAGTCGAGCAAAAGGTTTTAAAATAGAATTAATTTAAAATCATACAATAAGGTTCAAACGCTATTAGGAATGCAATTGTTTGTCTTGGTTACCCTTTTTAGTTATTAAATGAAATGGTATAAAAGTCGAGCAAAAGGTACAACTTTGAAAGTCTCAATATATACAATTTAAAAATCGTCCCGCATTAAGTCTTTAAATGAATTTGTTCTACATATTGAATTTTAAATAAACATGAAAAAAGTGTCTTCGGAAGCAAAAACTCTTGTAAATAGTGGAACCTTAAATTTATATATATGTTTTATAGAAATTTGTAAAATACCCTATACATTACATTTCACATTTTACAAACTACATTTACAGCCTGGTAACAAAACTATTTTTTTCCTAAAAACTATAAATTACCATTAAATAGACCAAAGTACTCATAATAGATAACAAATCACACCCTTTGTATGACATTAATATGCAACACTTAGCATACCAATATTTTATTATTTTTTATTCTTCAAAAATCCAACTACTATTTCATGTTCATTTATTTTTTTTCTTTTTCATTCATATATCCCTCCATAATCAACATCTAGTTCAAGTCTTTTCACTGCAATATTTTCACGATTTTTTTCCATTTTATTTTTTTACAATAATATATTTTTATTTTAGGATATATATATTCTTCTCTTCAAATAATAATAATAATAATAATAATAATAATAATAATAAGCTTAAATAAAAGGCATTAATTTTGGCTATTATATAACAACTAATATATAAAATTGTTCTAACTGATTCTTTTTTTAATTTTTACTCATTGAACTAATATTATTGGTTAGAAAATATAATTTAAGAATTTTTATATATTTTTAGGTTGAAAGGGTCCAAAGAAGTATTTTCTTTATTTTTCAATATTTAAGTACCTTACTAAAATTATTTTTTATTAATTTGATGTTTAGGAAATGAATTTTATAATCTCATCACACAAAGCATTTAAAGAGAAAATATTTAATAAAATCAACAAATTTAAAAAAGTTTGCAAAATATTACATAAAGTAATATATGTGGTTTGATTATTAATTTCATTTAAGGATACTGTTGTAGGTTGAGCTATTTTATAATAATTAGTCAGAGTTGAACGTGTGTTGCACGTTATTCTGAAATGATTTATAAGTATTGTGAAAATAAAATTTGACCATTTATTTACCGTTTTTATCTAAATATGAGAGAAATACAAGGTCCTAAAAATAAATATTAATTATTATACATGCATACTTAGATGTGAGTATTAGAATTACAACTAAATGCATAAATGAAGATGAAAAGCTAATATGGTACATGAATTAACGTGAATTAGAATTAAGACCAAATAATATAACGTGACAATGAATGTTAAATCATTTATATAAAATGAATAGAATTTAATTTTAATTAAGTGAATCCCGATGCTATTTAGCATGCATGGACATGAACAATGAACTACATTCTTGAATATGAAATTCTAATTAATATTAGTTAAATGAATATGAATCTTAATTAATTACTGTTTGTAAATTAAATGCATATTAAAAAACGAAAAGTAAAATATTATTAAAATAATTGAATTGTAGTAGGGATATAATCGTCCAAAAAAATAATTTTCACTGGAATTTAATATATTATATATGATATATTTTTAATTTTTTTTTTACTATTATGCAAATTATAGTATAAAAATGTGCTATTTATAAAATACAATATGCAGAGTGTAATTATACCTATATATGTGTGTACATTTTGTATTTTTCCTAATTTAAATGAATTTGAAATATTAAACAGGGAGAAAATAGATAAGTCCAAATTAGTTGAATTTCTCCTACATTATTGTCTTCTAAGTTTTCTTTTATAAAACCCATAATTTAGTTAACATGCCTTGTTTTCTGTAATATCATTCTTCTCTTTTCATGCTTAAGTGGCCAACAGGTACACGTGACTGAAAGCCATTAATTCTTTGTAGAGAGATAATGGCTGCCAGGGAGGCAATAATTTTGACATGTATGAATGAAAAACCCTATTTTGTATTTCCATATGTGATGTCCAGTATCCATCCATTGATTAGCCTTGTCATCAGTCTTTCGAAGTTACCAATAAGGCGCACG
>CAIGRP010087224.1:0-15010 GCA_903798385.1 Fraxinus cuspidata | reverse complement strand
TTGATTGTAAAAGATGAATTAGAACATATAACATTTGTGACTAATGTAACACATATATGGAACTAATGTAACACATATATGGAACTCTATATATCTTATGTTACAGTCGTGTGAACATTATGATAAAATTATTTCATTATATTATAATGATAGTCATACATATGGACTCAAACATAATTTGGAAGATTGGGAATGATCTCTTGCATTTTGTGTGAAAAGTTTCTTAAAACCCTTTTTCGAAACCACAAAGGAATGTANCATTATATTATAATGATAGTCATACATATGGACTCAAACATAATTTGGAAGATTGGGAATGATCTCTTGCATTTTGTGTGAAAAGTTTCTTAAAACCCTTTTTCGAAACCACAAAGGAATGTAGCGGTATTTATCACCCTACATCTTCACTTGTTTTACAATAATTTTTTTATATTTTACAAACATTTAATAAACATAGGAATTTGCCAATTTTGTTGATGTAGTTTTTTCTATAGAGTTAAAATTTTGTAAATATTGGGAAGAGTTACCATCTTTATTTTTATTAGTTTTGGTGATGGACCATCAACTTAATTTAACTGACACAAAAGCTATTATAAAGGGGATTTTAAATTTCATGAATGTAGAATTATCACATGTGCATATAACATCTATGTTATGTGAAATGTATAACTATTACGTTAAAAAAGGAGACCGGGGTAGTTCTACTTCCCAATGTTCATTTTCAAGAAATATTTCAACAAATTCAGATGATCTATGGAATTATTTAGACACCAATACTAGTGTTCCCTCATTTAGTTCTAGTTTATCAATATCTAGAGAAATAGAAATCAACTGTACAAATCTTAAAGTTCCCTATGTGTTAGTATATTACAACCAAAAGAATTTCATGAATTTAGTCTTTTATTATGGTGAGGTGTAACAAAAGGCAATATCCAATTGTATCAAAAATTGTTCGCGATCTATTAATACCTCAAGTGTCTACGGTAAAATCGAATGCTGTATTTAATTTAGGTAGTCGAGTTTTATCAGACAAATGATCAAGACTAAAAGAAGATATATTGAAGCTTTATTATTCTTGAAGGACTGTGAATGTGCGGAATTACGTAATTTTTAAAGATAGATTATTGTAAATTTTTAAATTGATTAATTTAAAAAAATACGTAATTTTTAAATTTCTTTGCTTTAAGAAAAATTGTTCACGAAATATTTTATTCGTGTAAAATTTGAACTCCGACTACGATGATTGTAGTCGGTCCCAAACCCGGATAAAGGAGGGGAGTTGTAACTTTTATTTAATTTATAATACGTATAAATTGCACAAAGTTTAAATTTTGTAAAGAAGAAATTGATTTGTTACAAAAAAAAAAAAATAAATCAAGCAGGCTTGGCTCGGCTGCTAAGGCCCAAGCCGAAAGTTTGAGTTGAGCCTTAATTTTTTGGCCGAGCTTTTGTTCGGCTTGGACCAAAAGAAGTCCTGAACCATTTTTGCACTAGTCAAGCCCGAGCTTCCAGTTTCGGCTCACGCGGTTCGGTTTGTTGACACCCCTAGCCTTAGCGTCGTCACAGCCTATGTGGACTATTGTTAGACTACAAAGCAGATCCACCTAAGAAGCGCTCATGTTGTTACAGCTTCTCCAAGTTTTGGTACTCAATTGCCGGACAAAATTCGAAGGAAAATTTGAAAATAAAAGAAGAAATGTCTTGCCATTTATAGCGAAATGGCAGCCACAAATTGAACTCGAGAATGGTGGATGGTTAGAACTTGATTATTTTCATATATAGAAGGGAGTAGCTTGCCTTTGCAGTTGAAGGTGGTGATGGCTTCGATTTTGAGACGAGGTGGTGCTGGCTTGGATTTTGATTTCTCATTTGGATTCTATTTGGTAGTGAAGAAAAATGTAGTATATGTTGTGGATTCAACAGCGGTGGATGGATTTGGATGGCGATGGATAGCCAGGGTTGGTTTTGGGGTAGGGGTTTGGATGGGGATGGAGTAGTTGTAGAAGATGATGGTTTTTTATTTTTTACTTAATCATTTTAATTGTTTTTATATGGAAAGAGATAAATTTACCATTTTACCATTATAGAAATAATTAATAATGTGGTCAAAATCATTTTCTTGGTCTACTAATGGAAAAATGGATGGTTTACATACAGATGGACCCTAACTACATATTTATGAAATGTTGGAGACCTCCGCGGGCACAAAATAAAAGTTAGGGCAAAGTGTGCAAAAATTGAGAGGGTTAGAGACTCCTACTACAATTTTTCCTAAAAAAATATTTTAAAAATAAACAAGAAAAGAGATGGACTGCCTCCAACTCGTCTTGTTATCATTCATGGATTGAGCTACATGTATTGAAGTTGTAGCTGAGGTGGCATGCATTTTGGAATAATTTAATTAAATAATGGGTGTAAATGAAATTCAAATGAAATGGCTAATGGAATATGCAGCCACAACATACATTTGTCCCAATTTTCGAGTTCATTTCAGGATGCCAAACGAAATCAAAATATTTCATTTTTAATACCATTTTAAAGTGCTCGCGGTCTAGTTTTCACATCGTTAATGGCACACGAAACGATCAACCGTAGTAAAGATTACGATGCGTCGAAGTAGTCATTTCAAATTAATATTTTGAAAATTTCGATATCATGCTACTTTTAAATATTTGTTGGCGTTCACACATTAACCAAATCAACAAATCCTCTACATCATCTTAAAGCTCGTTTTGAGAACTACATCGAAGATATATCGAATGGTCTAAACGAACATAAAAATAGTTAAACGTGTATCAAATGAATGTCTCAAAAAGAGATATTTAATTCATCGAAGATTTATGGAAAGTTCTTTTATTATTTTTTGTACAACAAATTTTTTAATATAATTTGCATAATTTTATTAGAAAATTTTGCATGGTATTAGGAATTTTTCGATCGTTACATATTAAATATAATTTGAATTATCTTTGAATTACAAATTTTTGACGTTATACTCATGTAAAATTTCATAATAAAATAATGTAAATTATATTGAGACATTTGTCATTACAAATTAATGTAATTTGAATTACAAATATTTGACGTCATACTCATGTAAATTTTTTAATAAAATGATGCAAATTATATTGAGAAATTAGTTATGCAAAAATAATAAATATTAATGAAATAATTAAGAATTTTTAAAGAAAAGACGAACTAGATGTATCTTTTTGAGATATACATTTGATGCATGTTTAACTATTTTCGATATTCGTTTGGATTATTGATATGTCTACGATGTAATTCTCGAAACAAGTTTGATATTGTGGATTTGGCTAGCGTAAGATCGTAAACGAATTTTTGAAGTTAACATGCTATCAAAATTCTTGAAATACTAGTTTGAAACGACCTACTTTGACGTATCGTAACTTTAGCTATAGTTGGCTATTTTGCTTGTCATTAGCAATGTGGAAAATTAGGTCACGAACATTTCAAAATGATATTAAGAGTACAATACTTCGATTTCGTTTGATATTTCGCAATAATCTTGAAAATTGAGATAAATGTAATACTGATGCTGTGGCTCAATATTTCATTAGCCATTTCATTTGAATTTCATGTACACCAATTATTTAATTAAATTATTTCGTCACCTCAGCGCATCTATCGACGGGTTTGTAAACAACTTCTGTAGCTCAATCCATTGTTCATAATTTTGAGTCCACAAAGTCAAACTAAATCACAGTTTGAGTCACATTAAAATTTTTATTTTTTCACTCATTTTTAACAGCACATTCTTCTATAAAATAATATTTTCCATCACATCAATAATTTTTCTTTTTTTTCATTAATAAATTCTCCATAAATTTATTATTTCAAAATTCATTCTTTCAAAATAACGTGGACCAAACACACTTTTAACACATTGAACATAAATTCAGCAACTCCTTATGGTCAAGTAAATAGTTTTCTAATCAATAAACCGGGCCCACAAAAGATAGTATTATCTGTCCGGTTATTTTTTAGCCTCTCCAGTATTGACTACTAATTTAAATTATGTATTGCGCTATAATCAATGATGCTGCACTTACAGAAGAATGGTTCAAGGGGGGTGGTTGGTTCACAGAAATTCACAAAAATGCAGGGGGTGGTTTCTTTTTTCATTTTTGATTTCGGTGGATCCCAAATTTGGTAAATCTTGTGTGAACCATTCTTCATTTAATTCTTATACAATAGTGTTCTCCCTCTTTTTCCTTGATGTTGCCGTTACGTGTTGCACTTTTCGAACTATAAATTTCACAAAAATTGCACAAACACAAAAGATTTCTCCATTTTGGGTCCTTTTTATTCTATATTTTGGTTGTTTAATTCTGACAAAATGGATGAAGAAGAGAAATTCCCACTAGAAGAAAATCAGTCCCATAAACAAAAAGTGCAAAAAAATGGATTCTGTGGAAAGATTTTGAGCCCTTTTAACTGGTTGGAAATGCTGAGTAAGGAATTACACTGGAGATTTGTGTTAGGAGTGGTGGTTGTGTATGGAATCAACCAGGGTCTTGGAATGGGTTTGAGCCGTTTGAGTATACAGTATTACATGAAAGATGAGCAAAAATTGCAGCCCTCTGAAGCTCAGTTTTACTCTGGAATAATTCAAATTCCTTGGATGGTTAAGCCCTTGTGGGGGCTTCTCACTGATACAGTTCCTATTCTTGGATACAGAAGGAGACCCTACTTCATTTTTGCTGGTAAGATGAAATGTAGAAATGATTAGTTTTTGGCGATTTGTTTTATACCTTGATCTAAAAACTTAAAACATTGCCTTCAACATAATCAGGGTTGCACAATTTCATTAAATGGGTGGGGTCAAGACTTGAAAAACTTGATACATGTTGAAAATTTTGACCTAAAAATTTAATATGTAAGAGAGGGTCACATCTATGTAATTTAAATCTTGTATTTAAGATTATTGATTAATTTCATATTATGTGAGCCATTGAATGAATAGAAGGAGTTGACTTTTTTTAGAGCATTCTGTTTGCGTAAGTTTTTCTTTTTTCCTTTCTATTTGTTGTTGAATACACTGGTAAGGACTCAGATTGAGCACTTCTTTTAATATTGTATTGCGAGGAGATTACAGTTACTGAGATGCAAATGTATATGAACAGATTGATTCGATGATTAAACATGATACGCAGAAATTTAGAAGCTAAATAGCAAATGGATATAGTATTTAGGTATGGATTTATTTAAGGGGACTAGCATTTTGGTAATAGAAGTACATGGTAGCGTTATAACAATACATGGTAATGGTATAGTGAAATATCTTAGCGCCTGGCCTTAGGACTTACATAATCTATGATCAAATAACATTTGAACAACCTGCAAGGAGTCTTAGCCACATAAATTATCCATTAAAGGGGTAAACATTGCATAAAGTAGCTGTGGAAAGATTGAAGAAAGATAAATAGATGGCTATGCTTGACCAAAGAAGTTATGATATGACTCACACTTGAAAGTGCAATACATTTCTTAAATCTTAATAAAAACACGATTTATTAATTGTTCTTGAGCTTATCATGTGCATGATGTAAGTTACTCTTCAGTTTCCTTCACATTTTTCTTGCTCATAAAATTCTCTGAAATCACGAAACTATTCATAAGCTACTCAGTTCATCTAACTCTTATCTAAACATGATATGAAGATATAGTGGATGCAAAAGCCTTTCCACTTATTTCAATTGCGAGGCAGAATCATTTAAGAGAAAAATGACATTTTCTATAAGATCTTGTGTCTGGCTAGAGTCGGGGTTATTTTGGTCTGTTCATATTTGGAATATCCATTGACAGATTAGGGGAACCGAGCACGTTAATGTTCACTAAAATAACAATTGAACAGAAAGATATTTTTGGCAGAAGCATATCTGATGAGATCTGAGAGATAAATTTGTATAAAGAACTGAATATAACAATTGAAGTGATTGTGGAACAAGCACTTTGTATTATTAAAGTGTGAGTGGCGAATCCTCCTCCTCAGACCCCATATACTCCTGTATCTACGAGATCGATTTTGTGTTGTATAACTTTGTTATAGAACTTTACAATTTCTAAGCACCACTCAACTCCACAGCGGAATTAAATAACTAAATGTTAAAGAAAAATACAATTCTTGATATAGCTCTTAATGATTCAGGTATTCTTGGTGCTTCCTCAATGATTATACTATCACTGGACAAGAACTTGCACCTTGTACTTGCACTGGTTCTTCTTATGGCAACGAGTACGGCGGTGGCAGTAGCAGATGTGACCATTGATGCCTGTGTGACTGAGAATAGTATAAGTCATCCAACTATTGCTGGCGACATGCAGAGTTTGTGTGGAGTGAGTTCCTCGATCGGCCAATTAATTGGATTTGCAAGTAGTGGCTTTCTAGTTCATTTTATTGGATCAAAGGTTTGCTATTCTCCCTCTAGATTTTTCCTGTCGCATTGATTTTTATTAGGTTTTAAAATGCATTCTGATAATATATTGATTTTGCCTATCCTTTTTCTGATTGATTGAGATCAGTTTAATGCTAAAACAAGGATGGGATGAAGTGAAAATATGAAATACAACTAAAAAATACTGCATTAGCGTAGACTGGTATGTTGATGAAATTGATTTAGTTAAAATGAGTTATTGAGCTCTTTTACATTTGTTTACATTAGATATACATTATCTCGCTGCAGCTGATTCGTAGAAACCCTATATGTGATTCATTTCTAATAAAGGCTAAAGTGTTTTCTTGACTTTACTAATTGTGTCTCTTGCCTGGCAGAGCGTTTTTGGAGTTCTTAGTATTCCTATTGGACTGGTCATTCTGGTTGGAATTATGATTCGAGATCCCTTTATCCGAAACTTTTCTTATAAGCAAGTAAGCAGCTTTATATCATGGACAGATTTTATCTATTCCTTTGGACCTTACCTGCTCAAATGTTTATCTGAAATAGGTGAACGAAAAGTTTCTGGATGCTGGTAGGGCTCTGTGGATGGCTCTCAAATGTTCAGTTGTTTGGAGGCCATGTTTGTACATGTATCTGTCACTTGCATTGAGTCTGCATATACACGAGGGAATGTTCTATTGGTATACAGACGCAAAAACTGGTCCTTCTTTCTCGCAGGTAGAACTCTTCTATTTATTGTTTTATGCCGAATTCTTTTCATAATAAAAGTTCATGAAATTAATTTGCAAAACTAAAGATCATCGATTCCCTTAATCCATAAATAATTTTAATCTAAACTATTCCTTCATCCACCTGATGGTAAAAATATTGAGCTTTTAAGGAATACTTTGAATGGCAACTTGTGAGTTTTACCTCTTCAAACAGGCTCCTGGTTCACCATTCAATTTAATTATTTAGTGTTAAAAATGTTACTTTCTTTGCACAGTTCTAGTAATGAGCTAACCAATTAAGCCTCTATATGGTAAAGATTCTTTAAAACTCATTTTTAACCATACATTCTTCCAATAAAATTATTTTGCACGTGGATAACTTTACCTATTTTTAACCACACATTCTTCAAAAATTACTTTTCTCAAAATCTATTCTCGAAAAACTACTTAATGCATGCCCTAAATGACACACTCAGTAAATTCGTTAGTCCCTGAAATCTTGCTCTGTGCAGGAAATGGTAGGGTCCATATCAGCTGTTGGTGCTATTGGATCTCTTTTAGGTGTTCTTCTCTACCAAAATGCTTTCCGGAACTATCCATTTCGCCACGTGCTTTTCTGGGCACAGCTTCTATATGGTCTTTCAGGCATGCTTGATTTGATATTGGTCATGCGCATAAACTTGAGTTTTGGTTTGCCAGATTATGTAGTAGTTGTAATTGATGCAGCTGTTTCCCACATGATTAGTCGACTCAAATGGATGCCTCTTCTTGTACTCAGTTCTAAGCTTTGTCCCTTGGGAATAGAAGGGACATTCTTTGCTTTGCTTATGTCAGTTGATCACGTTGGTATGCTTTCAGCATCTTGGGCTGGAGGGCTCTTGCTCCATACTTTGAATGTAACAAGGACAACCTTTGACAACCTTTGGCTGGCCATATTGATAAGGAGTCTTTTCCGAGTTCTTCCACTGGCGATTCTGTTTTTGATTCCCAATAGTGATCCAAATGCAGCTATCCTTCCAACCGAGATGTTAAGGAAAAAAAAGAGTGAACTTACATTGGACAATGATATGGAAATAACCTCTCTAGTCAACAAAATTGACCATAATACGGCAATTCATTGAATGGAGCTCGTGGGAAGGATGATTCGACATAGAAACAGAGGATTATCAGTTGTTTTTCCCTGTATTTCTTTCGAACTATCTTTCATTAATCATATATATTTCCAGCAGAGTGGCTCAAAGATACTAACAATCGCATTAAAGATGAATCTGGTGATCCAGAGATGTGTATTTCTCCTATTGAGACATTATAGTTCACATTAAACCATTATTTTTTATGAAGTAAAACTGTTTGATGACACGGATACACAAGTTTAGTTGGCCATAGCCTGATGCAACCAGAGATGTGTATTTCTCCTATTGAGACATTATAGTTCACATTAAACCATTATTTTTTATGAAGTAAAACTGTTTGATGACACGGATACACAAGTTTAGTTGGCCATAGCCTGATGCAATTTGTACTATTAAGTGGAAGCAATTAGCTGCTGGACCCCTGAGGAGAAATCAAGATTCCTTTTCTGACATTGCCCTCATCTATGAAAGATCAATGGTTGACAAGTTCGAGACATTCCTAAGGTTGGCTCTCTTATATTTTATTGTGAAAGAATTTGCAAATGATTCAGAGTTTCCTTTTATTTTAATATTGATATTCTGAGAGAATATAATAGTATCTGATTTTTCGCAACATGTACTACAAAATTCCTGTTCATTTTACTTGTTTGTAATTGATGTACCTGCGTTGATTAGTTTATTCACTTTGTTCTTTTCTGGAAAGTTGCTTGAATAGAAGGGTAAAACAAAAAATTGCATTGTGGGAATTTCTAATTATATTTTTGTGCTTATCTGAAATTTTTACATTTTTTACAGTGTTGTCTTCACTTGGCTAGCCTAGTAGTATAATTTGAGTGAGCTACGTAAAGCCACCTCCCTTCTTTTCATAAACTACAAAAGAAAACTTTACACAGAACTTAAATTTGAGCCTGTCTCATAAAATACATCTTACAATACATTTGAACACTCGATAAAAATTACAAGTGGACTTCAGGTATTCTATACCTCCCCTGTATCACAAAGTACAAGTCACATGTAGAATCAGAACCAAGAAGAGCGATGCACTTCTTTGAGTTGTTTAGGTGAAACTGCAGGTCTCCTTCGCAAATCCCAGTATGCTCTGTTTAGTGTCATATATGACCCTTGTATTCCTTTGTTGATAATTCCCAATAATACCAATCTCATCTTCATAAGATAGGCTTGCAAGAGCCAAACAAACTTGAGATGCATCGCTCTTGACAAAATAAAATGTCCCGGTAATATCCACACTCAGCTCGGCACCACCCTCGAACTGCAACTTAACCGTAGGAACGTTAACTTCTTCATATGCTGAGAGATTAAAGCATGTATCCAAGATTGAAAACCCGGGTGCTGGAGGATAGCCTGAAAATTGTTTCAAAAACTCAGTTTTGACAGCGTTGTAAACGGATGGAGGAAGCCTGGTGATAACAGTCCCGGAATCAATAAGAATACTTCCTTTGCCAAAACTTGGAGCTTGTACAGCCACCCCACCTATGCTAGTTCCAGTTAGATTAAGAATGTAAAAGGTGTCAAGCTGCAGATTTGGAACCATTCTAGTGTAAGATATGGGTGTAGAATTCTTGTAAACTGATGAGTCACCCCCGAGTATTAGTGAACCCGAAGCCTCAGAGTTAGAGTCCGGCAAGCAATAGGAGAAAACTCCTCCAAATACATGAGAAGTTTGAGAAATCAGTGAGAGGTCACTCCTTCCAAGTCCCATTAGGCCTGAAGCTGCCCCGAAGAGGCCTTTATTATTCCGTCCACATCCAAAAACAAAATTCTCAATTGGGGTGGTTCCAAGAAGCAGGTTGTCTTGACCTAGTTCCCCGCGAGTGTAGGACCCATCACCATAGGTAACAAGGTAGTTGCAAGTTGGTGGGTTATTCCCACATAAGCCCGAGTTGCCTGTGGCATATTGTAGAGATTGACAGGCTCGTGAATTGCATTGAACTGACTGGTACGAAGGGGATAATCCGGGGTTGAAGAGAGGTTCTGGTTGGGTGTAACACGTCTTACAAGGCTGGCACTGAACCCATGTTAGATCACTACCAGTGTCGACTATCACTGTTATATTTCGACTGCCTAATGTGACCATAACAATGTAGTTAAGAGTCTGTAGCTTGACACCTGAGGTAATAGGAATCTGAGTTTGTGTGAGAGAGTCTGTTCTGCTGGAAACTATTTTTCTGATTTGAGACTGTAGAGACCTAACACGAACATTATCAGCAATTAAGCGTCTCTGGAGCATTCGTGTCCAGTCTCTAACTGGTCCTGAGCAGTGGTCTCGGTGCTTCATTTCCAATATGATTGCACCATTCTGTGTCCCTAAAATCCAATATAAATGAAACCATGAAACTTTATCCATTTTCTGCACTTTATTCATGTTGGTTGAACAAGAAACAGAAACGAATACTTTCTACTTTTATTATACATTCCCTGAATCAAATTCGAAACTCAAATGAAGTGTGTAAAAAATAGATAACATATTCTTAACAGTTATATTCAACTCCAACTACCGTAAAGAATAACAAATGGGAGACAGAGTTGATGGTGTCTTTAATAAAGCTTAAAAGCAGATAATATCAGATTATCATAAATCAATGAAAAAGCTAATAATGTCCCAAATAAAGTATTTTAATTTAAATCTTTTCTTGCTTATACTTAACTCGATTTTCGAGAGAAACAATCCCTTTTCTTGGCTGGCTGTGCCCACTGAAATCTTTCCAAAGGAAGAAGTTCCTTATCTCCATAACTGGAGACTTCATTTGCAGAACTTATTGGCAGAAGAAGAACACAAAACAGTGATGCCCAAAGAACCATTTTTCACATAATTTTTCGAAGATAGGAATGAATTCAAAGATAAGAGATGAATTGCAGAGAAAAAGAGGAAGAAGGAAGTGGAGGAGATTCTTAGGAATTGGAATTTGGCATGAAAACAAAAGGAGAGGCTGGCTAAAGGACCCACATTTGCATGAGAAATTATTAAGATTTCACGTGCAGATACTTTGAAAACAAAGTCTTTTGTGTTTTTCTGGGTGCAGAGCTGAGCTTGTGATTTATAGTCTATACAATAGAATTTTATTGGTTTTGCTGAACTTCCATGGATAAGGACTCACTCATCTCTTCACGGAATCAACTGTCATAACTTACTAACCAACAGGAAGAGAGAGAGAGTGAGAGAGGCCCTCCATCCCATCCTAGGGGGTCGAGGTTGGGGTCGGGATGTTTGATGTTTGTCCTTCTCACTTGTGAAAATCACATGTGCATAGGACAGGGTTAAGGTCGGTCGACACAATTTGGTTTAGTTAGTTTATATATGGCTTAATGTGGTGAACAAGTCATAATAGTGTCTTTTGCTTTTGAACTAAATGGGGGCTATCCTTGATTTTTATGGAATAATTCTGTCTTAACACTAGTTAAGGTGTTAGCGTATTATAGACTCTATTGAATATGTCATAAATTTTTATATTTAATTGAGCATGTAATTTAATGTCATAAATGATGTCACTTAGACTGATGTTAAATAGTAAATATCATTCTCTTTTTTATTTGAAGAAAATTTCTAAAAATTATTAAAGTATATAGAGAACATGAAAAGGAGTAGTTTTCTTAAAATTATTTCCCTTCACTCATTTTTCGTCAAGAAAATTAGAGTCTCGAGTCCCCGACCTATACAAAAGATATTTCATGTTGTGAGTTTGAGAATGTATGATTATAAATAATTGTATTATTTGTGTATTTAACCTAATAAAATATTCTAACATTTAATTTTAGAGAAAAACACAGAGAAATAAAAATAAAAGGCATGACCGAATGCAATTGTTAAAAGACTTTTGGTTGCGCTTGACCAACGTCAATATTTGCATATTTGAAATCTAATAAAATAGTAAATCTATTGAACATTAAGGAGCAAAAGAGAACAATATTGTTTAATATTCCAAAATTGGGATGCAAATTGATAAAAAATAAAATAAAATAAAATCTTATATGATTTAGGTGTAAAGTTTTTTCAGCACTTTTCATGCCTTTTATAAGGGAAAATTCATATATATCGTTCTTTAAGTACACTTTCAATATTGAATACTTGAGGATTTCTTTAAAAAAAAAAAAAAGGTCATAAATAAAAACATGATAATGTTTAATAATTTTTTTCATTTGTTTATATAACATTTATTATGACTTAATTGAAGGAAACTGAAATGGGTAATGTATTAAATTGGTCTAATTTTTTTTATCACCTACTAAAATAGAGGATTCAGTCATATTTTAAAATCAAATTCCATCTCTCCTCCATTCAACTTGACGGAAAACCCCATCACCGATCACCTCCCACAGCTCGATCCAGAAGAATTCTTCATAAATCCATACACACTCAATCACAGTTCCGTCATAATCTTCATCTCGATCGGCTACCCTTTTTTTTTTTTTTTGAAAACACAATTTATTATGTATACATTATATTTCAATGCCCGTCAGTTCTATAGATTTGTAGCAGCTGCAACTTACAAAAGCACTATTTTCCTTTGTGGAATTTATCGATTGGAGTATTGTGTATTATTTGAAGATTATGGCTTCCCAAATGCAAACAATAGAAAAGTTAATGCGACGACTTTATCTCCTTGTTCCATATTTAAATTCAAAAACTCCTAATTGATCTATACAACCGTCCCATTGACTCTTCGACTTTTATAACTATCTTATAACTTTAATTTTATTTAAAATATTGCCAATACAATAAACTTAAAAAACTTCACATTTGACATTTTGTGACAAAACTAAGTATTACAAATCAAAGTAAAAAAAAGCTCCGTCTACCCAAAACGCATCTGACTCGATTGATGTTTGTTTTCCTCTTCAAACCTATTTCCTAAAATCAATAATTCAAATACCCGTGTAAAAGTGCGTGAAACACATAAGGAAATATAATAATTAAGACAATACAATAATTACGTTAGCTAGATTGATATGCAATATCAATGCTATTAAAAAAAACTACCAATAACATTAATATCACAAAATATCAATACTCAAAATAGGTAAACATAATATCAATAATAACATACATCTAAATGGATCTGACAATGCATCCACAAATGTAATGTCTCAAAAACATTAATCATCAAAATACTACTCTCTTTTTCTGTCACAACTAACAAAGAGGCCTATCATCTAATTTGAATCATCACCATCATCCCAATGTCATCGGATCCATCTGATTCCTATTTGAAGGTAGCCAACTGCACCTCAAAGTGCAACAAACCCAGTTGTGTGACACTCAGAAGTGGATCTCAATTGAGTAATCTCGGCCATCATTCGTTTGCTGCTCGATCACTACTGACATTTGACTAGAAAAAAATTGGACACGGGCTAAAGCAAAAAAAAAAAAAAAATGTTTACACGCCCGTCCCTAAATCCGCCCCTGCATTTGACCCATGAGAGCTACCGAAGGGTCAATGGAAACAGAAGCAGACGGATGAATGGGATCAATATTGGATTGCGGAATAGGAGCTGAAGTAGAAACAAATGGAATATCAGGAGCAGAAGACGATGGAATAACAAGATAATTAAAAGACAGCAAAATGGGATTATCAAAAAGTATGTCACCAACTGGGTCATCGATTGGGTCAATAGGAACAGATGATGCAGGAATATGAGCCCTACTCAGAGAAATAGTGGTAACACCAATTGGCCGAGCCACCTTCTCACAAGCCCCGTCAGGAAAGGTAACCCCGAGCCCCATAACTAGACGTTGCATTAGACAAGCGTATGGGAGCCCTATCTTAGTCCCAACAATGCTTGAGATACGTAGAATATGGTTAAAGATGAAACTTGAAAGTAGGTAAGTCAAATCACCACGTAGAAGGGCATACATGAATCTGGCTTTATCAAGGGGTAGTGCAGACTTATATGACATAGCCTACAAATTTGTGCATGTGATGAGCAACAGAATCTGTCGATCAAGTAGAAGTGACTCAGTTGTGAGCTTCCTATAAATCCCCTCCATAGGAGTGTTAAATAGTGTGGACTACATGAGTGCAAGGGAAAGGATGGTGAAAGATAACAAGGATGGAAATATTGGGTGCAAAACCCAAGGAATCCCTATAATTGTATACAACACATCCGGGCTAATCTTAATCACCTGACCTCACAGAAAGACTCGAAAGCTAAATCCACTAGCCTCATGGATATTTGCATAAAACTTTCGAATAAAGAGTTGTGAAGAAGGCAAGAGATTGCATAGCAATACCTCTCATCCACGAGTGGTAAAGATGACGCCAATCAGTAAAGAGGCCTGTGAGAGTTATCTCATGCTCTACAAGAATGGGATTATGCGAAAACCGAGAGTTATCTAATCCTATGTCCATTCTCCTTCTAATTCTATAACAATTGAAGAAAAAATTGAAATAGTTCACCTACAACCCTAGAATTCGAGATGTTAGGATGAAAGATTCAAAATTTTCGATAAAATGATACGAGGCAAGAACAAGCATGTGAAATCATAAAGCAAACTCATAGGATGAATGAATTTCACGATTTACGCATTAATACTAAAAAATCCCATACTTTTTTCTTAAAAAAATGAAAAAAAAATGAAGAACTTATGGTTTTTATGAAATTTACCTTTGAATTCCTGAAATTGTTGATGAAAGTTAGGTTTAATCTCCTAGGAGTGAAGTAGATATGCCACAGAAGTGCTTGAATGCAAGAATTTTCAATGGTGCCAGGATTTTTGAAAGGAAATTAT
>CAIGRP010087211.1:0-17770 GCA_903798385.1 Fraxinus cuspidata | reverse complement strand
TCTCCAACATTTTCATCCCACATATCAGATTTGAGAAAATATAGAAACAAAAAGATAAAAATGGAGATCATACTTTATCTATCATGTGCAAACAATGGGTAAACATTCAAATACCATTTACTATAATAATTATTTCCTTATATAATTTAATTTTACACAAAAACTAATTTCATGTAACATAATTTTTTTTATAGGCCTAATTGCGTAATATTTGTGCTTAAATTCATAGAATGCTTTGTCTCAGGATATCCATTAGAAACAGTTTCACCAGATATGATGAGTTAATTTTACACAAATACTAATTTCATCTAACATAATTTTTTTATAGGCCTAATTGCGGAATATTTGTGTTTAAGTTCATAGAATGCTTTGTTTTAGGATATCCATTAGAAACAGTTTCACCAGATAGGATGAGTATCTACAGACGAAAGATTGCAGTTGATATTTGTTTTAAAGAATTTTTTCTACATTCCCGATCATATTAGCATTGTAAGTTCTAAAAATTCATATTTTTTTGATGTGACTTGGAAATACATTAGACATTTGTCAACTCTCATGATTAATTTATTTTATCCTTGATTTTTTCAGTAAACAATGTGTACAAAGTTTTAATATGTTTGATTTTCTAAAGGGCATCATCAACAACTTCTAGATTTAGATAATTTAGACGTTACTGATGATAAATTTGCTCCCAATAAAAGGTTTGCAATTTTTTTTACTTATTCTATTTCCTATCGGTTCTTATTGATTTCTAGCTAATCTTTTACTATGGATAAATTGATGGAAAAATATCCGTTTATTATGTTTATCGTATGTGTAACATTCTTATGTAAATGGCACTGATTGGGTAACTGTTTTATGGAAACTATTTTCCATTTCTCAGTTTAATTTAATTTTTTGTCGTTCCCTCTACTTTCATGTTTGATCATATGAATAAAATTATAATCTCACAGAAATTTTTACCAAATAGATAATTCAATGTTAGTGCTAATCAAGACTTTAAAATTCATCTAAAAGAGAGACAATGGCCATTTTATGGTATGCTTTATCTTTTTTAGTGAAATGATTTTCTTATTGTCTTTGCTGACTGATCACCATATCCCCAAAGAATCTAGTAACTGGAACTCATGAAATACAGAGCTTTTACTTTGGTCATACCAAGTAAATGCTTCTCATAATCATCAAGTATTTCATTCATTATCCATCAATTTTGTAAGACTATTTAACCGTCATTTTTTCTTTTCTATTGTTCTCATTTAGATTATTTTTTGAAGTCTCCGAGGCTTATAAATTCTTTAACTATTTATTTATTTATGGTTCATTGACTACGTCACAATACATATCATAAATTTTCTGCATACACAATTAAACCTTAGTTCATGTAACCTTTCAAAACTGAAAATTTGCATGATCCAATTTATAATACATATTTTCGATTTAAACTAACCATAAGTTCATACATGAGGAAGAGAATAATGATTGGGGTGATAGTGGCGTTGGTTTACACAACTATTGACCCTTCTTTCCAGGCAAAAAATATGGATAATTTGAAACAAGAGCAGATATTTTAAATTGAAAATAACAGTTTAGTTAATGTACTTATAATATACTGCAACCTTAGACTTGATTAATCCATCAATTCATCATTTAACTTATTAACTTATGGAGATTCCTTCTTGTAATAGACAGAACCAAAACAAGACTACCGAGCAAACATTTGGGTGCAAGCCACGGTGGTCACTGAGGTGCTGAATGTTTCCATACCATACGTTGTCAAAGTTATCATCTCTGACGAAAACCAACATCAGAGAGAGGCTGTCATTTGTTGCATGGGATTTTGCTTCCCAAATCTTCAAGTATTTCATGTAAATAATTTCTTTTATTGGGTGTTTGTACTTATTTTTTCATTAGTTTTGAAGTTCATTTTTTTCTTCTAATTGTAGGGATTGCAATTTTTTCTTTTGGTTTCCATGGCTAAATTGTAAAAACTACAGGTTTTTCCGTTTAGTAGTTTTTTTTTTTTTGTGCTTTAACACTAATCTTTCTCTCTAGATGGCTACAAAATATAGAAAACTATGTGTATGAATGTAGCCTTTTGTAAGTAAGATTTTGCTTTACTGTGAAACATATGTATTCTCTTTTATAGAAATATTTAATTCTCATATTACTTAGTTACTTCTTATCTTCTATAAATTAAAAACTTCATTTAGTACACATTTTGGAGTGTATCTTTTCTTAAAATTATTATTCTTTTATATGTAATTTTGGTTTGTTTAAAGCAAGATACGTATATATAAATTTTATAGTACAATATCTCATCTATTCTTAGCATTAAAAACGCTAATCTTACTTTCAAAATGGCACAACCCGTGTATTGCACGGAATACTTTAATTTACGAGCAATCAGGTAACCCGACCCGAGTTTCCCCAATGAATCTATCAAAAGTACCGACTTGCCATCTTGTTAGTCCATTTTCCCACGTCAACTTAACTAAAATTTCATGGGAGGTAATTATAATCTCACCATACTTGCAAACAAGTTACTTTTTTAATGGTTAAATGGATAAAAATCACTTGCACGTAATTCAAATACTACAAGAATGAACGAAGAATTAAACGCAACAAAAACAAGATCTCATAAGAATTCTTTTGGTATTTTTTTAAGTCAAGGCCTCTACTCTAACTTAGTTTTATCTTGTCTACACTTTATAATATCTTCTTGTTTGGGAGTTAATTGTTTCAAAAATCACTCAACTTACACCATGGTCACGGACTGCTTATTAAACTTTAATTTGCTTCCCAATGCTCATTGAACTTTCATTGTTTGCACTCTATCCATCATTGTAAAAAAAACCGTTAACACCTTCGATGACGGGGCAGACAGAATTCTTATGTGGCAAATAACTACCATTAAAATAACGCCAAATCAGATATGGGATCCAAATCATACAAAAACGTGTCCCAAGTGTCTTAAAAAATGAATCTTAAAAAAAAAAAAGAAATAAAAAACATTCAAGGAGAAGTTCCATTTCGAACTTATGTCCTTAAGGTCCACCTTAAGACACCCGAACTATACTCTACGTGCCATTTCGAACCCTCGGAGAAGTGCATGATACATTCTCATGATTTTTCAACCAGACTCCATACTTTCTTTTTAATCTTTGGACAAAGCCGACCAACATATGACCTCATCTTGTCCCTTTGCATTTGTATTATTTTCACGAAGCTCAGCTACATAGATGTAAGCATGTTGAGAATTACCTTTTCACGGTCTTCCAAAAGTGTCTTATTGAACACTTCACACACATTGTTCAATAGAATATCGCACTTTGAATACACTTTGAAATATGACTTCGACCATTCCTGAGGTAGCCTCTCCATCAACCATTTGAAAGCCTCCTCTGATACTTGACGAATTTGTTGCATCTAATGTTTGTAATCGAAAATAGTAGTTGACTTGGCTGCTCGCCAAAGATAATCTTTCAAAGTCTTTCCTTTGAAGCCATCGCTGAAAATTTTTGAATACATATGGCTTACAAAGAATCTATGCTCGGTCTATGGAAATAGTTCATCAACTACGTTCTGCAGCCCCTTTTGACAATCTGTTATTAGAGTCCAACCATCCCCATAACCAATTTCAAGATCTACAGTAAGAAGTCTCATGAACCATCTCCACGATGGTGTGTTTTCTTTCTGAACCATAGCATACACGATAGATATATGCAATCGTTATGTAGGTGACAGCGGTCCACTCCAATCACTTTTCTTCAACCTCTTATAAAGCCAGCCTTACATGGTTCGAAACAATGTATATCCCCTGAAAGACAACATTGAACGTGTTGGTGGTCACATTTGAGCCTATATTGATATGCAACACCCCGAAATCGTTTGACCACAACAGTGCGAATTGCCCCTCGATTGTCCTGTGTAGCAACTTATTTGCGTGATATCAGTTATCAAATCCTCCTTCACTGCTGCCAGAATACTTTTGTTTTCCATTTAGGATCTTCCTTGAACCTGTCGATGTAACGACGAGTCAGGAATTGGTAATTGCAATGCCTATTGTATTGTCGCAACTGCAGGTGTGCTCAGGAGAATATGATTTCACTTGGACGCTTTCTGCGCCACCTAGTTTGGAAGCCCACATCCTCTAGCTGCAGCCGCGTTTGTATAACCCATTTTAAGGCGCTATAAATTCTAGCTGCATAACTAAACTCCACCACATTCCTAAATAGCTGACCAACTTGAAATTGTGGGTTAATCATATCTACGTCAATCGAAAACTCCGAAAATCTATAACGAACCTAGTCACGCGATACACCATCCGAGTGGAGCTCTGCAGAAGAAGGATACTCTAAATCATCCACATCAACATCACCTTGTTCTTCGTTCTATACCACATTCTCCACCCCACCCACATTCAAACCTAACTCTATCCCATTCGTTACATTCCTTTCGTATAGAACGTTATCCCCTTCTAAGTCTAACTCATTTCTGGAATCACTAAAATCAGGGTCATCGTCCGACAACGAAACTTCATAGTTGATGTCACTTCTGTCATCTCAAGATGTGTTGATTTCAGGAACTGAGCTATACTCTGCAAAATCAAATTTTTTACAGAATAATGATCATATAACTACAAAACACCACATACTTGTAATTTTTTGTTACAGAAACTGATGCAAACTTCAATGTGACCGTAGGGTGAAATTGGGTGCCAACAATTAAATAAAACTTGTCAAATGTTAGAATAATTGGTTATACCACCAAAAAAGAAAGAAAGAAAGAAAGAAAACTCGAATGATTCCAACAACAATAGCCAAACATGTGGCCGACACATCGTGTGAAAAATCCCTATTTTTTGAAGGAAAAAAAGATGAAACACACCTTTTTGTCGTCCCTTCATGTGCATGGTCTTCGCATCTTGAAAAGGTGGGGGTTGGGCAGACAGATTAAGTGGCGATTAGGAGGATTTGGGGGAAATTATGGATTTGGAGATTTTTAGGTTCGAGTGGTTGGAAAATGAATAGGTGGTCAACGACACATGGGTTGGTTTGGAATGTTATTTATTTATTATTATTATTTTTTAAAAGATTCAACAAATCGCATATTTAAGACACTTGGGACACGTTTTTGTATGATTTGGATTCCATATCTGAGTTGGCGTTATTTTAATGGTATTTACTTGCCACATCAAGATTCCTTCGTCGCGTCATCGGAAGTGGTAACGAATTTTTTTGACATTGATGAGTGGAGTGCAAACGGCGAAAGTTCAGTGAGCACTTTGAAACAAATTAAAGTTTAGTGAACAGTCCGTGACCATGATGTAAGTTGAGTGATTTTTGAAACAATTAACTCACCTATTTGGTGTAACTAAAAATTGTTTTTTAGTAAATTTTGATAAAAATAATTAAATGTGTAGTTAAAAAAGGATAAAAATTACGAGTTGTATAAAATATAAGACCAAAAATAAGCCCATGTTTGAGCTTATTTTTCTAAAAATTACATTATTTCAAAACTCATTTTCAATCAGGCATCCTCTTGAAATTATATTTTTTAACCGAACATTCGTAAAAAATCACTGCATTTTACCCTGAATCATTATTAATTATTAACTTAATTTTTTAAACCTACACCAATTAGGGCCGAAACCGTAAAAGAAGAACACGAAGATCAACCGCTGCTCTTTTCACCTCCATAATTCATCCACACATATTTTTTAAACGCCAAAAATCAATTATCTGATTAATCTGTCGCTTATTTCGGATTTTCGCTTTCATTCCGTTTACTCAAGGTGATCTCAACCATTCAAATCGTTTATTCCAGGCCAATTGATGTATAGATCTAGTCTGACTTTCCCCATTTCAATTATCGCATTTTGATATCTTTTTTTTCCCCGATAAATTCTGTTTTGGCAGATCCAGGATGGATTTCATCAAGGTATTCGATCAAACGGTTCGGGAAATGTAAGTGTATTTTTTCTATTTTCAGATCTAATATAATTTGGCTTAAGATTTAGTAATATAATTTGTCTATTTGTGTACGGGTGATTGGATTTTTGCAGAAAGAGGGAGGTTAATTTGAAGGTGTTGAAGGTTCCCGAGATCGAACAGAAGGTAAATGATGGAAAAGAATAAATCATATTTAGTAGCTTAATTTTGACGAATGTTTGTAATTCTCATGACGCGTAATTTTTGAATATATCTGTTGGGTCGGTAATAGGATGAATTTGGTAGGTGAAGTTCTAGGATTGATCCAATTTACTGAAGATACATTTTAGAACTGATTCTAGGTATTCTTTATCTGAAAACTGCGACTGCATGCTCAACGGTGCCATAGAAAGACGCTCTGCTCAAGTTTTCTTGCCATTGATATTTTTTTTAATGTTGTAAGGCACTGTATAACTGACACGATAACTTCATATCCCCTCCCTCTCCTAACCTGCCTGTGGCTGAAAGTAAAAGTTGTTACAGGAGCAAGTGTTTTGTCAGAGAGAGTGTTGCGAGCTCTTCAGGAAGGGTGATTGGGGCCTGCAAAGATGCAATCACGCAGAATAAATAGAGAAGACAGAGCATTTAGTTAGAGAAAACCAATTAAATGTCGAATCGAAATTTTATGTATTGCACTTGGAAACATGATTGGATTGTTCAGTACAATTTTTCAGCAGAAAGTTTTAAGTATCAAGTACTAAATGTCATCAGACTTTCTCCCCCCATTCCTTATCCATGGATCTGTCTGTGTGGAGGAATTAAATTATTTTTTATCTTTATATATCCATGTCAGTTCACTACGTCCTTTTGGGAATGTTCTACATGGATATGCATTGATGATCTTTTTCTAATTGGCTAAGGTTTTGGATGCAACGGATGACGAACCTTGGGGTCCTCATGGTACTGCATTGGCGGAGATAGCACAGGCCACGAAGAAATTGTAACGTTCAACTCCTTAATAGACGTGCTTGCAGTTTATATGAAACTTTTTATTTTCTTCCTTGCTACTTCTTTATGAATAAGCTGATGTGCTTTGCTGTCACATAGCTCATACGTTAAGATATATGCAGCACTGAATGCCAGATGGTTATGAATGTTCTCTGGACAAGATTGACTGAAACTGGCAAGAATTGGCGTTATGTCTACAAGGTAGTGAAAGGATTGGTTTGCTACTGTGTATCTATTGTATTCTGGTAGCTGAACAGTTAAAATGGAACTTTCAATTTTTATTTTTTTTATTGATGTGTTCGTTCTAGTGAATTATCTCCATGTTAGGATTCCAACCTCTGAAATGATCATGGAAAATTATTCTAAACCACTTCTATCTATAGGCCCTGGCTGTTATAGAGTATCTGGTAGCACATGGATCTGATCGTTCAGTCGATGACATAATAGAGCATACTTTTCAGATCTCTGTATGTATCTGATTTCTGCCAAATTTCTTTTTATTTTATTTTATTTTTAAAATTGCACTAGACTTTAGTTGTACTTTATTTTAATTCTTACTGTTTTCTGCCTGTTTTGCCTTCTATGTGTCTAGTCTCTTGCAAGTTTCGAGTATGTCGAGCCAAGTGGAAAGGATCTTGGAATTAATGTGAGAAAAAAGGCAGAAACAATTGTGTCTCTTTTAAATAACAAAGACAAAATTCAAGAAGTTAGAAACAAAGCTTCTGCCAATCGTGAAAAGTAAGTTCATGGTTTTCCGGATCTAAAATCATTTTTGATTGCTTTAAGACTTTAAATTTCGTTGTTGAACTAAATCTGTTCTAACGAGCTACCCATCACTTGTCAGGTACTTTGGACTTTCATCATCAGGAATAACGTACAAGTCAGGTGCAGCATCATTTAGTAGCAGTAGCTGGAAGAGTGGTGATCAATATGGAGGTTTTGGAAACACTAAAGATGATGATACATATCAGGATAGTTACAAAGAGAAGGATAAATATGGTGAAGATAAATTTGAGAAGACTACCAAATCAAAGAAAGAGCCTTCTCGCTATGGCAGGTCTGCATTTTGACCTCCATTAAGATGCAGTATGGTTAATACCTTATCAATATTCTAACTACTATTATTAGTGCATGTGAAGTTGATACCTTTTTTGTTGTTCAAAAAGTTTACATTTATTGTCAGCCTTTTCACCAGTGATAATTGAAAAAGTATTTCTGGAATGTTCTTAACTTAATTTCCTTTTGTTGTTTATGCTTGGGGGCAATAAGTACTGATGGCTGTGGTTTTTAATTTTCTTTTCTGGGACTGGGATTAATCTGTAATTTAGCCTTCTTCATTTTGGTGCCTTGCTCAACTTGCAAAGTACATTTGTGATTGGCAAGTGGATGTTTAGGCTATTTCTGTGCACTGCTTAGCCCCTCTTAATTTTGAGAACCTTTTGCAGCAAGAATCAAGACTCTGTAGCTGCTAGTGCTTCAAAAACTTCAACAAAGACTAGCAAGCCTGATAAATATGCTGCAGCTGCTTCACAAAGCTCAAGTGTAGTATCAAATAATTATGACGATGATGATGATTTTGATGATTTTGATCCACGTGGGACGACTAGTGCTAGTAAGTACTCTTTACTTCTGTATTATCATTTTTATTACATTCAGAAAGGCTCACATTTGGTTACTGACCCAGGTATTCAACAAAGAAAAGAAAACCAGTTATATCTGATACACACACTTATCATTTCTATCTATGATAACACGACTGAAAATTTTGATGATGTTATAGAAGGATCCATGCCATTTGTAAGCAGCTCTAAGCCTTCTGCTTAGCATGGTTAAACTCTAAAGTTCCAGTACAATGATGAGTTTTCTGCAAGAGATGCTATAGTAACTAGGTCCTAGTGTTGTGATCGTATAGACTACTGAAACTACTAAAGTATTTCTCATAGATGGTTTGAAATTTACTTTTCCTCGAATTTTTTGTTGAACAGAGACTCCTGCTGGAAGTAACCAAGTGGATCTTTTTGGGCAAAATTTGATCGGCGATCTTTTGGATTCACCAGTACCCGTTCCAACGGCTAAGTCTGGTTTGAACAACATCAAGTCGGAGGTTGATTTATTTGCCGATGCCAATTTTGTATCAGCAACAGCCCAATCGGAAGTAGGGAAAGCCCCTGAGCCTCAGGTAAGGTCTCCACCAGCAGCCAAAAATGAGTTAGGCCTTTGCTTAATTTTGATCTGAGATTCAAAAGTTATGCCGATGGAAACTGCCATGTAATACTTATGTTTTATTGCACACATCATTTGTGCACATGCAGCGTGTATACCCGTCGTAGTGAAAATTTGGGTTATCTTTTTAACAAGAAACAACTATATATAGCCTCTATTTGGTTAAAATTAGATTTTTAGTAGTTTTTAATAAAAGTTTTTGAAATGTGTGTTTGAACAGTTGTGGGTCCATGAAATGTGTGGTTAAAATTAATTGTTGACTTTGACTGAGATTAAAATCTAGATTTTAATTTTCACCAAACAGGGACATAACTTTAATATTTTTGTTCATGTGTGATTTGAGTAGAAAACCCTTCATAAGAACTTGTGCATTTTATTGACCGGTTCAATTCCCAGGATTTGTTAATCTCGTCAATGGTTAAATATTTTTGTGAAGCTTTTTATTTCTTTCTTGTTATTATTTTTATTGTTTTTCCTTCCTTCTATTTCGGGGTGTGGTGTTTTTTTTTGGTAATGACTGGTGTCACTTGAGGTCATTCTATGCCAATGTAATGTGCTTGCTACAGGCATTGAAATGAAGTATAGAAGTTATGATTTGGAGGTAGCTAATGTGCAAGTTTCTCTGAATTAAGAAAGATTTGCATTTAAATCAGGTTTGTAAATTGTAAGGAGAGGATGAAAACTGCTCAAATGTTCTATTCAGAACCTGAGTAGTGTTAGCTAGAAAATATAGGGTTATATGGGTCCTAGGAAAATGTTTATAGCTTTTATCAGATGATTGATTGTCATTGTAGGTTTTTTCCTTGGTAAATCCATTCTCAGTAAGTATACTTCAATCTAGTAGTGTGTAATTGTACTTCAATTTTGTTCAATCGAGTAAAACACTTCAATTTAATTTCAATAGGGTATCTACACTTGACTTTAATTAAGGTAACTCAAGCCAATTCTATTGATGAAAATAAATTGCTGGACAGTAAAAAAAATGATGGTCATCACACATGGAACATGTGCAAGTTTATTTGTTGACTGTGACGTCATCTATTTTCAACTGTCCAGGCGATGGAATTGGAAGGAGTACCTGATTGAAAGCAAATTAAAATGTAGTTACCTGATTGGACAAAATTGAAATATGATTGACACTAGAGTAAAGTCTAGTTACCACGTATGGAATTTACCCTTCTTTTTTCTTTTGACGTCATATACTTGCACATGCGGGACTCTCCTATCACTTCTGGTGGTACTTCTAGTGTGTTTCGATATACACGTGAGAATCTCCCCTTCCTGCTGCTGCTCTCCTGCCTCCCTGATTCCATTTGTGCTGGGGCATTGGATTGCTTAGTCAGATATTCTTAGGGTGAAAAACATCATCAGTCAATCAACTTCCAGTAAATTTTTATTTTAAACACCGATTTTTTTTTTGTTCCATCTTGGTCACTCAACTTCCTTTCAGTTTCTATTACATAACCAAGTCAACTTCCACTAATAAAAAGTTAAGAATTGTCCATTGTAGAAAAGGAAGTCGGAAGCTACAACATGGAGATCTGCCACTTAAGACAATCCATTAGGGGTTGTTCTCTTTGTGTTTCAGTTTTGTGTTTTGAGTTTTGAATTCATCTTGGGTTTTGTGTTTTGAGTGTCCATTTTGAGATTGTTGAAAATGTGTTCTTTTTGTTATTTTGAAAAATTATTTTCAAAAATAAAAAATTGGAAAACTTGTTCTCATCTTCCCCCCTCTCTCGTCTCTNTTTTGTGTTTTGAGTGTCCATTTTGAGATTGTTGAAAATGTGTTCTTTTTGGCATTTTGAAAACACCCAAAACGCGTTTTGAAAATTTTGACTTGATTATAACTGAAAACACCCATAATTTGTCGTTTTGTGTTTTCTTTGTAAAATTTTAACTTGTTTTCAAAAACGAGTTTTCGAAAATGGGAAAGAGAACGTGTTTTCACTGTTTTGAAAAATCGAAAATAGAAAACGGTTTGAAAATGGTAAAGAGAATATACCCTTAGTTTTTGGAAGCTGATTTAATGATGTTATTGAAATAGAAAGGAAAGTTGAGTCATCTAGCTTTAAAAGAGAAGAGAGTTCAGCAATAACATGGAAATAAATAGTTTGAGTGACTAAATGTGTTTTTCACCCAATATTCTTATGCAGATTCTTTTTTAGTATCATTTTTGGAAACAGTGGGTGTCAGTCAGCTTGAAGTCCTTAGCTGAAGTACTTAAATTTTCTGAGTCTGTTTCAATCTTTCAAGCGCTTGCCTTGATCCTGCTAATTTTCTATATTTTTGAAATTTGTAAAGGGCAATGTTGATCTATTTGCTTCCCAGCCTGCCCCTTCTCCTGCTGTTTCTTCAACATTCGATTTCTTTGCTGCACCTGATCCAGCCCCTCAGCCTGACAACAACGCTTCAAAATCTGATGCAACTACTAATATAGTTGATCCATTTGCTGCTGTACCACTGGACAATTTTGATCATTCCGACCCATTTGGCTCATTCACTTCTCATACAGAACCTATATCAACAGCATCTACCGAACGCTCTTCTAATGATGGAACCAATGCAAATGGGAATGGAACTTTAGTTGAAACCAAGCCCCTGCCCAAGAAGGATCCATTTCAAGTTAAATCTGGAATATGGGCTGATTCTTTGAGCCGTGGAATAATTGATCTAAATATATCTGCACGTAAGTTTTCCATGCTGGCTTTAAGAATTTAATTTGTTGAAGCAGTTATTAATGACCTGCACATTTATATCAACACCATGCTTTTCTTTACTCATGTTTGGCTAAGCTTAAAAGTAGGGTTAATTTTTCGTAACTTCTTGTCTCCAAAAATGATTGAATAACTTGCATTTTCCTTCCTCTTCAGTTAAAACAAACAAAAAAAAAGTTCCTTTTCCAAAATATTTTTTAGCTTTATGTGTTAAAATAAGTTGCTTACGAGTTAAAATATTTCACCAATTACAAGATTAGTTATTTTGAAACTTCATTATTTACTTAGCCCATGATTGGTATGGTATCGATGTTCAAAAACTCATTTTTCTCCAAACTCTTTTTAGCTACATATTCTTTCAATAAAATAATTTTACACGGGCATCCATAACTACTTTTTAACCGCACATCTTCCCAAAATATGACTTTTTACAAAATCTATTCTAACTTTTAAGCTTAGCTAAAACACAAGAAGCTTATTTATACTTCAGCAGTATAATGCATGTAAAGTTTGGTATTTACACCACCACAAGATAAGTATCCCGACAAGTTCTTGATTTCTGTGTTGTACCGCGTGCTTGCAGCCAAGAAGATTAACTTAGCAGATGTTGGCATTGTCGGTGGGTTAACTGATGGATCAGAAGAGAAGGACAAAGGACCTATAACTTCATTTAACATGGGTCGAGCCATGGGTAGTGGATCTGGACTTGGTAAATCCGGGTTTACATCTACGACAGGCGGAGACAACTTCTTCTCAAACCTAGGCAGCCAACAATATGACTTCAGTAGCTTTCAAAAATGAGTTACTTTTCTACAGTGTTGCGCAATTTCCTTCTTAGCATTCTTTTGTGAATTTTACCGCGAACTGAATTGAGGCGTCTTGAAGTGCTCAAGTAAACAAGAAAGGGGTCGATATTGTGCCTGTCACCCGATATTAAAGATTTTCTTGTATCTATGTGATTGAAAAGCTTGGAGATTTGCAAGACAATTACCTCTTTAAGAATAATTGTTACATACCATCAAAATTCTTGGCTTACTGGAATGTAGCAGGTTGTGCATGTTTGGCTGGACTTAGAATAATTTACTAAACTCCCATCAATCAACCTATCGAAATAGGTTTTTGGAAACAAAATTACTTATTTTAAGCTTAGCCAAACATATCTCCACAGACTACAAGATCCAACAAGGATCTTGGATTCAACTCTCCATTGAACATAATAAATCGAATATAAAAGACTAATTTTAGCGTCAACACTTAAGTTATACAAGTTATCACTAAGGAAGTATTATTTTTATGAAATTAAAATTGATACGAGGCAATAATGCCAACATTATCTACAGAACATGTAACAATTATCAGTTGCAGAATTAAAGACATCAAATCAGCGTACTTGCAACTCGTTATCCACCGGCTATGTCGAATCTTTCCTTTTTCTCTTCCTGTATAATACGAAAGATTCGAGCAGCAGATTCAGTAGCAGACCTGGCATTGTGAGGCACAACCTTGATAGCGCGTACAGGGTGCTCCAGCTCAGGAGGCTGAGGACTAGAGTCCGCGATGTCAATAGCACGAGACGCAGAGAAAAGTGGACAAGCATTTTGTCTTTCAACTGGACTACCCGCCCCACTATCTTGCAATCTCCCACTCGGACTACTTGCAGTGCTACCTTGTAACTCAGCGTCCTTACGTGCACGAGACCTTGGAACATCTAGACGAGACTCGCTCGTCTGGCTTGGAATATTAAGTGAGTTCTGATGTTGGGCATTGAAATCGGTTTCCTCGGCTGATAATTTACCCAGTGAGGCTAAGGGGTTCCTTTGCTCCACGGACGAACCTGAAAAGGCTGGATTCACCATGGGCATGCCATATGGAGGGAAGTAACTACCAGGTTCAGCCGGAGGAAAGGAAGGTAACTGATACTGATGATGTGGGGTTGGGACTCCGTATGCAGGAGTTGAGAAATTACCCACCACCGGAGTTGATCCCGGAGGTCCATAGACAGGGTCCACAAACTCGGGTCCGGGATATGGCTTGTACACTAGTCCTTCAGAAGGAGACATCACCGGAATTAACCACTGTTGCCTGTGTGGAGGATTGTAACACCACGTTCCAACATTGGGATTACTACTAATTGATGGTGCAGGAAGATTTTTAGAAAATGGTTGACCGTTTGAAGGTGGCACACCACTTTGCACGGGAGAAAGAGATGCCTTCCCCACTGTATTTTCGATCGAGCATTCAACTGTACGATCTGGCTTCTCGGAGTCACCTTTGTTCTTAGGAACACCTGGAAGTGCTTTAAGAATATAGTCGAACGGGAGTTTCTTTGCAGGTGAAGCCTTTACAGGTTTGCTCAAATAAGAAGTGTCCTCAACCAAAAGATGTGGCAACCCAGCAATCAATCTCTGAACCTGATACAAATGAGAGAATGTTACCCACAAATGCTTTATCGATTTCTAAGCAGAAGGTACAGAAAAATAAAGAGACTTCATTACACCATATTGATGCTCAAATCTACTTAAATTGAATTCTCACCTTGATCAATCTATGCAACTCGAATACTTGAACTGCAAAAATTCTTTGCTGACTGTAAAGAATGAGAAAAACGGGGTTGAATACACGCAGTAGGAAAGAATCATGTTATGCGGAAACAAAGAGTAAGACGTGCCACTAAAAATTGCCACTCTCTCTCAGGAGGGTGCTCTAAATTGAAAACCACCTCGTCTAAAAGCTTCCAAGGTTAGAGACGAAGGCACATTTTTTATTAAATATAGTCTTCACTATACCCCTCATGTGCAGGCCGAATTTATTTTCCATCACAGATATGAAACATGCATAATTTTTGTCTCATGATTTTCATAAATGACTTGATCCATAACCTTTGTCTGCTCTAATATCATATCAAACTACATTGCCTAAAAGCTTATATTATTAGAGGTAGAGACACATTTATATATATATAGTCTTCAACAATCCAAAAAATATTACAAAAATATGCAAAAGAATGTTCGATGTTTGTCTATGTGGATTTGAATCAATACGTGTTAACTCATAACATCACTAGAAACTGTTTCTACAACAATCATTTCTGAAAAGGCAGAAAGAAGAAACGAGGAGGTCAAATTATAAAGTCTAAGCTCAATAACAATCCCAATGTACGAGAAACCACCTCCCAACAAAGCATCAACTCATGTAACTTATCTCTTGTGCATGTAGATATAACTAGAATCTTAAAAGCAACATAGTCTTCGCTAAAATATTCACACTAGAACACTTCATAAAAAGAAAGACAAATATAATGGGAATGCAGATCACATAAATAACTTTCAAGCCAAGGATATAACGATGATCGCTTGGAAAGCTAAACACGGTACATTACGTGAATAGACAAAATAGTCATGCATACAATGTCAACCATTGACAACTCGTTTTCTAGTTTTATAAAGATCCATTAAATGCAGTCAATTAAAGAAAATTTAATCTACCAGAAAAGGTTATCTACGTTAGCCCAGTTTTTCTCCACACTAATGACTATACATAATGTGCCTCCTTCACACACTTCAACTGATTACAGATTTAAAAAAAATTAGACTCTTTGCTTCTCTGTCCAGACAAACAAAAATTGAAACATTTTCCACCTTCGCTCTCGGAACACCAGACCATAAATGTACGTGACAGATTCTCTACAACACAAAAACAGTTGGAGACAGAATCCCATAACAAACAAAAGCACATAAAGGAAATAGTCCACCACCAGAAAACTCACCTCAACCCAAATTTCTATACACCATTTTGTCATGGTACACAAAAGGTAATCTTCTGCCAAATGACATCAAGGGCCTCCGGAGAAATGAAAATGCTCAGTTTGAATAAACCCTTAGATTCTGCACCAATAAACCCACCTACTTTTATAAATCACATGAATATCCCATCTTCTCACTACAACACGTCTTAAATTTATTAAAAGTTACTTTGTTCCAAACATGTTTGGATAATATATTTCCAGAAAAAGTAACTTATTTTGATAGTAACTCTCACTTTACTTTCAAAATAAGTTACTTAGAGGTTGTTTGGTGATGATTAAAATTATAATTTTAGTAAATTGTGATAAAAATTTTTGAAATGTGTGGTTGAAAAGCTGTGGGACCCATGTAAGATATGGTTAATATTGATTGTTTACTTCGATTTAGATTAAAACCTGATTTTAATCCGTACCAAACAAGGCCTTATTTTCTATGATACACCATCACGGACATGTGTGCCCAACAAGCGATTTTTCAAAGAAGTAATGACACGTTGAGATACGGTGATCAAATTTTTTAAAATTCTTTATTGATATAGTATAAATTTAGTTTTATACTTATAGTTAATTTTTTCTTGTTGAAATCTTTTAATATGAGTACCTATTTGTTATTTAATAATAACTTTGAGTTAAAAATATATAATATTTCTAGAAATAGCAATGGTAGAGTGTCCAAAAAGTGTCGGTTTTTGTCACATGTTCAACTCGGACACACTACTCTAGTTTAAGTGTCCGTGCAGCACAACTGATCTTAGAACTACTTATTTACTTACATGTAAGCTTTTAATGCTTAGCCAATCATGCTCTAAAACATCCTCACATCCGACAAATAAAGCTAGCTGTTAGTATCAACAACTAAACCAGTAACAAGTTAGAAGACAAACAAGACAGAAACCATGGAACAGAAAACTGCCTAGCTTCCACATTGTGCAACTGGAGGAGCCAACATGATATCCCAATCTGAAGCACAAACCTTCTCCAACAAATTTGTATAAGAACTTCCAAATAGTAAGTTCTCATTGATCAAATCTCTACAAAAACCATACAAGATGTTTAATTCCCATCCTCTAGCAAATCAATTTATCCAAGATCATAAATTTTAAGATCCGGGGACAACATACTTGACTATATAGCTTACCCCAAACAAACCAGTTAACAAGTTTGTCAGCTAGTATCCACATAGAAAACAATCATGTGAGTAAAGAAATAATGTGACAGCACAAGTATCGAAAAGGCTATAACATGGATGGGAATCACAATTGGTAAAAGTGAAAGGTTTCTGCACAGTGTTAATTAAAAGTTATGCTCGATCTTCATCCACTTATTGTATTTTATAAGTCATAGAGAGCACCAATATATTAGTAATGTTTTTTCCCTATAATGAATAAGCACATATTCCAAAACAATATATAGTGCATGTTTGGGTAACGATATAATTTCCCTATAATTTAACGGTCAAAGTCAAACATTAATTTTAACAACGTATTTAGTAGAGCCCACAACACACCTACTCCCCACACTCATTTATATCACATTATAATTTGCAACTTATAATTTTATCCAAACAATCACATAGATACAAGTGCATCAAAATAAACATGGACCAATCTCATCATCACAGAGTAATGGAAAGGCTGCCATACTTCTATGTGGGAATACTATGTGGGAATACAGATCGGCTACTAATCAAGAAAATAAGTTACAGAAATGAGTATCATTTGAAGGCCTGATGCAGAACTTGTGGTTAAAAAGCGCAATTCAGTACTGTGCACAGGAGAATTTGGAGCAAACGTGATATTAGGACGAAAATTTCGTTTTACTATATTTGAACAAGCTCCTGAATTTTATATATTATAGAATTAATTGTTTTTCTGTTGAATGTGTTTTAGTATTTTCACAAGGGCTGATGCAAGTACTTTCCATAGTGCATAAGGTCTTAAGTTCTAACATAGTCCCAAATTTTCTGGAAAATCCTAACCAGTGTAGCAGAAACTTAGTTTAGAGAGTTGAATCACGATCAGCACACAAACCAGGAAAAGTGGTATGGAAACTCCTAACCAGGATTCCACGGGAAGGGGGGGGGGGGGGGGGGG